>CM031238.1:106679975-106848037 GCA_018340775.1 Taxus wallichiana var. yunnanensis
AAGGAGTTAAGTCATCAAATCAAGTGCTTCCCGCCACCACTCGATGATGCCGCGTGCCCACTTGAGCGCTTGAAAATTCAAAGCGAGATGGCAAGGAACTTTATGTTTTTGAGCCCTTCTAGTTCAATGGGATTAAAGTTTCAAAGTGATCTACAGCTCAGCCACTCAGATTTGGCCACGTGTCAAGTCACTTCGTTTAAAAGTCAACAGCGGAAGCGAGTCATGGAGAGATTTAAGTTTTGAGCCTTTTTGCCGAAAAGGTTGAAATGTTGTAAAGAGAGCCGCGCTCCATCTCCAATCAAATGATGCCACGTGTTCGTGTTGAAAAGTCAAACGCCTCAACACTAAAATGTCAAAAATTGCCAAATCTCCATAAAGTTATAAAATGCGAAGGGCTTGCACCTGCTCCAATCAATTCCTACCACGTGGATGACTTAGATTCAAAGGTGTAAAAGCAATATCAACAGTCTATATTTAAACTTATGAAAGAATGTAACGTTTACAATATGAAAGTCTATTTTTTTCTGCCATTTCTGTTTCTCTGCAAATCGGGAATTTGAAACGATGCGAATGATTTGGATAAGTTGTAACCAATTCTTTCCATGATTTGGAGAATTTGTAACTGTTTTCTACGGGCTATTTGATGGTTTTTCGAAGCCATTGTATGGGTTGGAATTCTAATACGACGGAACTATAATTTTGAATAGAAAGAAATCAATACAGGGGTTTTCCCTTTCTTCCTCTGCTTCTCTCTCTTTCCTGGTTTGATTTGTGAATCATTCAATCTTTGCATGCTTGAAACTTTGTGTTCTGGTAAATGTAATCTCGAAATTTGTGTCTGCGGGATTGTGTCTGATATAAACATGAATGGTTCTATTTTGCATTTCATTTTGCTCAATACATATTAGGGTTTTCTCTGCTATCTCTTTTCCCTGAAAGTATTGCATTCTTCTTCCTCCCTCATCTCCTCAATTCTTCTATCCCCATGTGTTGATAACTCTCATGGCATAATACTCTTTTCAAGATATCAGAAGACCACATTATGATGAACTCTGTATATTTGTACATGAGTTTTTGCTGCTTTCAATAAGGGAACCTCTCCCATCAAAGAGGAGGGACATTCTTGTCCCCTGACTGTGGTTTCATTCAAAGTGCAAATCTGAAAACCAAAACTTCACTCTATTTAAAGAGTTGTCTTATCCCCTCTTCCACACATTAAAGTATATTCTTATTTTATATTCTCTTTTATTTTCTAATCTCTTTGCAAGCTTGTAATCGAGATAATAGTACTTGTAAATCTTCTTAATACAAATGGGACTTTCTTCTCAAAATAGTTTTCCCCCTTACCAAATTTGGTCTCACATTTTCATGGTTTGGATTTCTATGAGATAATATTATATATTTTTCACTTTTATTTATTTATACTTCAATGTCTTCTTCGTAATGATCTTGCAATTTATTCTTTCAATATAAAGTATATAGTGATCGACATGTATACATGTACCATGATAGGCAAGAAGCTAATTAAAGACCAAATAATGGGAATATAGTTCAATTCCATTGGAAAAAAATCTAAAAAATTATGCACACTAGAACAACCCCATTTTGTTATACACAACAATAAATAACAAATACCATCAATGTATGAATAAATTGTTGGTGAGATACACACCCAAGAAGCATTGAAACCTCTCGTACCATCAGCAAGGGGTCAATTTACACCCTTTATCTCAAGATTATGTTAGTTTCATTAGAAACCTCAGAAGCTACATTTACCTCACTTTTAAGTAATTTGCAACCGATACATATTCCCAAATTGAATCAATTTTGCATTGATAAGGGTGAATGTTATTTCATGTGTATATATTTTATTCCCCGATCAATGTTACAAAATGAGAAAGTGGAGTTATTGTACCTCACAAGTCATGAATGATCTAGCACAATTTCTATACTTTGGAGGATAATCAACTCTAGGTGGCCAATGCATATTAAAATTTCCGATTATATTCAATGTCTCAATAAAACAAAGGCATTTTTACACCATGTTCATGCCTCAATAAAACATAGTCTTTTTAGACCTACTCACAATTACAAATTCATTTGTAGAATGGATTTCATTTCACATCATGCCAACCATCCAATAGTTTAAAACTCCATAAAGCGGCAACCAAATTTTTACAAATGAGTAGACAAAAGCGCCGTGAATAGATAATTATCCACTCGGTCTAACAAGCCACCTAAGAAAATCAACAAGACAAGATTACACTTTTTAAATGTAACATCAAATATTAAAATTAACTAAACAATACTGCAACATTGCAAAGTAACATACAAAATCCAAGCCCTGACAAATCACTGTGGTAGACAACAGGACCTAAATATGTTATAGATGACATGCAAGTGAAAATAAAACAAAGCACATCACACACACTACAGATACACCGAAAAACAACAATGTTTTTCACAATACCATAAACTATCAAAACACATCGGTGTTTACCAACAACCCTTCAAGTGCATGTTATTTATGGACTTTCATTATATTGTATGAATTTAATAATTTATAAGTTGAACACACCTTTTTTGAGAAGAGGCGTGACTTAATAATGGGCACTCGGGAGTGCATTCATGACATCCCCTAATTAAGTAGATTAAAAATGCACCAGAAGGTAACTAGCCCTTTTTGTTAGTTGATTCGTGCATAAGTTAAATCCTCTTGAAGAAACCTTTGAACTCTAACTGAATGCATCCTAACATAATAAACATAAGTTTCCGGTACATAAAATGTGGTAAAAGCGCCTAGGATTGCGGGGTCATGATAAGATGACATATGCGCTTTGAACACTAATCGCATGGACCTTAGCATAAGAAACATAAGTTACGGGTATCAAAAATGTGGAAAAAGAGCTCCAAGATTAGTAGAGTCAAGATGATATGACAAATACACTGGAACGCTAACTGCATGAAACTTAACATAAGAAACATAAGTTAAGGGTACACAAAATGAGGAAAATGTGCCCCAAGATTGCGGTCTATATAATATGACAAATACACTGCAGATGCATAAAATCATTAATCTATCTAAATTTTAAAAATAGCAGAAATCTTATGCTTACAGAATTAACACCTCAATTCTAAATAACAAAGTTTCTAAGACCTAAATACATTAAAATCATGTCTTATTGAAATCCAAATATATCATTATATAGGTAAACTATTATAGATTTGTTACTAAGACTTAAATAAATAAAAATATATTCTTACCGATACCTAAATATACTATTATTATAGAAAAACTAGTACATATATCTTAAATACATCAATCTGAAATATGCCACGAGAAATAAATTTGAAGGTTCTTATTTTGGATTTTTCACATATCATATTGATTAATAACTCCATTATGTTCTTTTCCAATCATATTGAATAATAACTCTATTATATTCTCAGCGAATTTTTCACTAACTGGTGACATCTGGCATAAATCAAGCTGCCCAATTGTGTCGGTCTCGAAGAAATCTTTTTGAGAAAAAAGGGTCCCAAACTCTATCCTATGGCCAAGTTATTACTATTTTCAATTCTCCTAGCAAAAAAAAAACATTTAAGTGTATGAAAATTAAGGTTGAAATTACCCTACAATGGTCAAATGGACATCAAATTTAAATTTGAAAATATAAGTGAACATGCTCCCTCCACTACGTCCTACCCCTAGACATTAATTAGCTGTCAATGCGTGTGGCCTTAGCCTTAGCCTTAGTAAGAAGTTGTTAGTGATTGTGGATCTCACTCCAGTGCTTATCACACTGATTTACTGTTACACTTGTGTTGACTGTAGATTACCTACACCGAAGGGAAACATGAAATCTCTGATTTAATGTTTGATTTTTTTTGCATTATTCGTACTGCAGGTGAACGCATAGAGAGCAGAAATTAAAACGGCCCAAACAGTAGAGCTCAAAAGAAGACTGAGATTTACGGTTGAATTTAAACTTTGGCTCATTTTAGATAAGACGTAAGATGTGGGATGTGGTTTTGCATTAACAAATGCATTGAACTAATCATACTTGGTTGCAATTTAGTCATAAACCTCAGGGAAAGGTGTCACCAATACGTGTGAAATCTATGAAAGAAGTCTTGTTGATATGTTCCGTTTTTGTTCTCTCGGCTGCAAGGTATAAGTATTCACTCGCGAGTCACGTGTACTGCTACCAATTTGATTTTATTTTTTGTTCTATATTATTTGCATAAACATGTTTTGTTGATGAATTTTTCTGCTCAATTTTCTATTTTGTTATTCATGTAATTGATTTCATAAAACAACATAAACACAATTTTTATGAATCACAAGAAAAACACAATTTAATTCTCACTTGAGTTCTTTAAAACATGGTACAAATCATATAGTGCATCTTGGTCACTGAGGCTAGATGATTGGACCCGCCAATATAAACCACCGATTATAGATCTCCTTTTCAAAAATTGCTAAGCAAAAAAACTATGAACAAGCTAAGTAAAAACTCAAGCCAACCGAGGCATTAAAATACACTTGCGACACCAAATAGTGAGTTGTTATTTCAATTTAACTACCAAAAAACTACAAGTTCAAAGATGAATTTGAGCCCTATTGTCTTGTTATATTTATTGTTTTAGGACACACAAGCACTTAGTTGCTATTTTCGTGTCACTTAGTTGCTTCAATGTTTCTCATTGCCATTTAATATTTGAACATTTCACATGTTTTGGATTCTACAAAGATTTCTTTGGTATTCTAGACAAATCGTTTTCTTGCCTATTACAATCTACTCATCTTTACATCCTCAATTTTTACAATTTACAATTACAATTTAAAGGTAGGACTGGCCTTCGCGGCTCTTGTTAATTACAACATATCCACCAATCTTATATTTGAAATGTTGAAATATAAATTAAACAATTTTATAATTAAAAAATAATACTTAAAATTTTTATTTACTATTGGAACCACTTTTATATTAAATAAAATAATACAAAGTGTTACATAGTAAGGGTGGCCGTCAGAGGACACGGTCCAAAGAGAAACGAGCAAAAAAAAAAAAGCTAAAAAGACCCAAGCCTAAGCAGGCAGGTGGAAGAGCCAAAAGTAAACGGAGAAGACGACACCATAACAGAGCGAGTAACAGGAGGTTCAAGGCGCCCTTTCTTTTCCTTAGACCTCATGATAAGTGTCCAATTATCGGGTTGGGAGTCGACGCTTCGAAAATCAATGCGAGGACGATCTTATTCAGTCCAATCGGAGATTCGAAACATGAGATCTCTTAACACTACCACCAGTAGGGGGAGTCTCATCACTCATAGCATTTGAACTATTGGGAGGAGGATTTTCTACGCTTATTGTGGAGGGTCACGCGTTTAAGTTGTGAAGATGCCACTTTTTTCTTTTTTTTGAGACTTATTGAGAAAACAAGCCTCTTGAAGGTGTCCAGTTTCAAGTGGTCAGCAAGTTCTAGATTAAACAAATTTATTTGATTTTCTTATTGTTACTTTTTCATGATAAGACAAATTTTGGGTCTTATTCAAGTACATCTTTTTCAATAATATTTGAAAGAAAAACTCTACAATTAACAAGTGTCACAACAATTATGACAACTTTAACATCAACATTTAATAAGTGTACAAATGAAATATTCTATTCATTTTCAAATTAAAATATTAATAAATACATGCCACCTATTCAAAAATATATGATGTCATTATATTTATTATTTTTGAAGGTATAAATATTATTTTCTTTTCATAACTTAATTATATTTTTTGAAGGTCTAAATACTATTCTCTTATTTTTAATTCTTGCGAAAAAGGATACTATACATTTCAAGTCATTTAATTTTAATCATGTTACTGTGAGCCAATAATATGCAAGAATTTTTTTCCTATGTCAAAATTTCTAATGTATAAACTTTGAATTGACATAATTACATGAATATATTTTTTGATCAATTATTTTTTTATTATTTTGATTGGTCAGAAAGGATTATTTGACTATTTTTTACCCTTATTGAGGTACATGATTTTCTTTTTTCTTAAGCCAAAAAATTAGAAATGGCCAAGTGACTTGGCATTTATTGATCCCCTGTCACAATTTGTCAACTAATGACATAACATTTTCATTAAATGAAACATATTCCATTGGTATTCAAGTCACATCTTTTAGGACACCCAACTCTAGTCTCAAGAGTCACCGTATCCCAAGCTCATAAAATACACAAATATGCTTTGCATGTGTTTGTGCTTTGTCATTCCGTAAGACCCATAAATCTTACCAGATGGATTACAACCACATTCTGTATGTCTAAATAATGAGGTGGGTAGTGCTTGTGAGGATGAAAAATCGCAGCAGAGCATCAAAAGATGGGAACTTGCAAGAATATTCAATGTGTTGGATAAAAACAGAGATGGCATGGTGAGCGTAGATGATATGCAAGGTCTGCTGGAGAAGCTTGGAATCCAGTACCTTTGTGATGATAACATGAAAATGGTGATGAGTTATTCTGAATATATAAGATTTGATGAATTTTGCAGAGATTTCGTGGGCATTTTAGAAAATGTTCAATCTACAGAGAGCATGCAGGGGCCTCCAGAGAAAGTGGAATTGATGGAGGCATTCTGTGTTTTTAAAAAAGATGGTAATGGTTTCATTCCCACATGCCAAGCTTAGAAGCCATCTTTTGGGAGAGATAGATTCACATGCTCTTTACACTCTCAATTCGTGGAAGGAAATCCAGCCTTTTGTGCACAAAGCTAAGGCTAAAAGGTGGTGTTAGTGTAGAAAAGTAACACGCTAGGATTCATACAATGCAAAACCCTACTTTTCACTAACATGGGCCTATCTCGAGGTGTGGGAACCGCGTGGATCAAACAGGCCGTAAATCCTAAGCTAATGAGGGTGATAACACCAAGAAAAGGGTGGAGAGTTTCCTAGTGAGTGAAAACATGGGAAAATGAGGTAAGAGAGGGAAGACAGAGGCACCATAGTCTAAAACCACACTCAAGTCTCCATTTTCATAGAACACAACAGATCCGAGGGCCCTACAAAGAACAAGACATGCACAAGATACCTATAAATATAATGGAAAATCAAAAGAACACAATATAACTAAAGAAAGGGTGAAAAGGCCACAAAACATCAATTTTATTGATTAAAATGGTGCACAATCCATTACAATGCAAAGGAGGCAAGAATCCTTCACAAAATGCCTAGATTTGAGGCTTTACACTCATAAAAAATTAAAACAATTTAAGTTACTCTACAAATTCTCCAAAAATATCCTCAAAAAATGAGGGGTTTGAGTCCTTTTATAGCCATTAAACCTAATTTTTCCCTAATTTTCATTAAATGCCTGACAGGTGGTTGACCAACCTCACCTACCATAATTAATGCCTTTTCATAGCCTTGGTTGTTGAGTTGTCTTGTCACACTTAAATTCCTGACATGAAGCATTAATTATCTATAGGTCACATTAAATATTCGATTGAGGTAGCATTAAGTGTTTTTTCATTCATATTTTTTCCTCACCTTTGATCCGTGAACCACCCCTCTTGAGATGCTCTATTTTTGAGACCGTGAGCCATCCAACCAAGTTGGCTTGGACACCATCCAACACCTTTGGGCCATACAACTGCATCCGATGACCATTTGTCCAATCCCGTGACTGCTCAACCAAACTGGTGGGGTGGGCATCTCGTCCAACCCATGGTCGTATGCCTACATCAAAAATGACCCGTCTAACTATGCCACCATCCAACCTGACCTTAACGGTCATCCAATTGGCTCTGAATCCATCCAACTTGACGTCCATGTGACCCGTCCAACCTAGGTTGGGTGGCCACCCATTCATTGACCATTTCAGTACATCCTGTGTGGGTCATCCAACCAAGGGGATTGGACGTCATTCATCTCTTCATCCATATAAGGGGTTAGATGGCCACCCAACCAATGGGTTTTCTAACAACTAAGGGGGTTGGACATCATCCAACTTCTCCCTATCCAACCCGGTTGGACGGTCATCTACTACTTACCTCAAACATCGGGCCCACCAAATCGCTCCTCCCTCCACACCCACCAACCATTGCTGGACCCAACCTAGCTCGTCAAGCCCAACCAACTGTGCCATCCAACCTAGCCCCATCCAACCTAGGTGTCCATCATCCCAACCATCCAACCTGTTCGTTCCAACTTAAACTCTTCCAAATTCTTCTTCGATGGGCCTAACTTCCAACTCGGAATTCAAACTCACTTGATTCAGCGTGGCCAGTGGAAAATTAACCAACTTCCAACCAAGCCAAATCATGCACTTCGTCTTTCTCTTTGACCGAGGTTGAATTTGATAGTCGTCTCGCACATCACAAACATACTTCAAAATTTGAATAGGTTATCCAAATTTTCAGGTGTAAATTTGGGATAACAGTTTGGCGACCTCTAGGGGACATCTTCTGCTAGATGGAGAGACTAGCTACCTCTAAACATCCATTGGGCATGGAGTCAGTATACAACCTAAACTGTTCTATAATTGAAAACTTTCCCTTGAATTATTCTGAAGTACTACATGGATTGGTGCTGAGTGATGTATCTTTGAAATTTGCCCCAAAATCTGATTTTTACCATCAACATTGCCATCTAAAATGCATTGTGCAAGAGCAACCATGAAAAAAACTATGTACAAAGATACAAAATCATACACATTCCAAGTGGAAACATGTAGAGTGTGCACAAGCACTTATCACAAAGTAAACCTAAACTACAACATAGAGCAATGTGTTACAAGCACTTGGAGGAATTACAAATTCTAAACTAATATGTACAAGGGTGAGGATTTTCCTTCAATAATGTATATGCTTGAGGTAGATTTTTCATTGACTGATCAATCGAAGTTCTTCTCCATCCAACTTGGATAGCTAGAAATCATTGTTGTTTTTATTTTTTGACCATGTAGGGGCCACTCCATATGGCATCAAATTTGGAATGCCTACTTGGTTTAGCAGCGATCCATGCATCCCATTTCAGGACTAGGTCCCCTTCCTCGAAGTTTCTTTCTTTGGACCTTTTGTCAAATGACCTCTTGATTAAGGCTTGATCCTTTTCCAAGGTCTACATTGCATGTTCTCTTATCTCCTCCAGCTCCATGAGTTCTACATACCTGGCCTCCATGGGCTCAAATTTGATAACTCTAGCTACTTTAGAGTTCTAATGTGAACTCAAGTGAGATGGGCACTTAGCTTCCTTCTCCATGTAGACCAGCTTGTAAGGTGAGTTTCTGTTGACCTTTTGGTGTTATCCTATCACCCACAAGGCTGATTTGAGCTTCATATACCACGTCCTTTTATTTTCATCCAAATTCCTCCTGATGATCTTCAACATATTCTTATTTGTGGATTTTGCCTGCCCATTACCCTAGGGGTAATAATTTGAAGAGGTGCTCAAATAAATCTCCATTCCTAACAACCCATTCTGTGATCTTGAGCCTAGGAATGCCAAAGCATTATCTGATATAATAGTGGTTGGGACTCCAAATCTTGTCACTATTCCTTCATAGAAGTCCAGTATGCTAGACTCATTCACCTCCTTGAGTGTACCACCTCGGTCCACTTGGTGAAATAATCTGTTGTTGTTAGAATCCATTTATGACCTTGGCTAGAATGTGGATTGATGACTCTAATGAAGTCCAATCCCATTGCATGAAAGTTTGTTCAACTGAGAATGGGATGTAAAGGAAGTGTTGTGAGCTTCTCCTTTCCTATGAAGAATGCACACTTTTTACACTTCTTGACCCAAGTGTAGCAGTCACTAAATATCATGGGCCAATAGTATCCCGCTTTCATTATTTTGAGAGTTGTTACCCATGGGAAAATGACCTCCAGCCTCTCCATCATGAAATTCTTGCAGCACTCTTTCAACTTGATTTGTTCTAATGCACCTTAAGAGAACTCCATTTGTGTCCCTCTTGAATAAAACATCATCAATGAGGACATATGGGATGGCCTGGAGTCTAAAATACCTTCTCTTTGCCTTTCTCAATTCTGAGGACATAGACCTGTTTGAAGGAATCACACCATATTCGAGTCCAACAAGGAGTGGGTATATTTTCTGCAGCCTGTTCTTGAACTTCCTACAATACTAAAACAACCTCTCCTTGATCACTTGCTTCCACATGTCGACTAGAAGCCAGTTGTTCACACAATCCTTTGCCAAAAATAACTTAGTGACCTTAATCTCAATATCATATTCCATTACTCGGGTGATCCAACCTGCCCATTTTTCATTCAAATCCTGTTCAAAGGAAATCCTTGACTCCCCCATGGGATACTAGTAGCTGAATTATATTATTTGAGACCAGGTGTTTGAACTTCTTTAGACTCCTAATAACAACAAGAACATGTTTTTCAATGAAGGAGTACCTCACCTCATAATCTTCTAGGCTTTGACTGAAGAAAGCAACCGACTTCTCGGATCCTTCCTTATTTTGTTGCACCAAAATTGTGGAGATGGTGTCCAAACCTCCAAAGGCATAGAACATGAAGTCTTTGGAAAAGTTCTGATTGACGAGAGTCGGGCCTGAGATATAACATTCTTGATGGCCTCAAAACTTGCCTTTCCCTCTATTGTCCACCTAAATTTCATGCTCTTTTTTTCAGCATCATAGTTATCGACTTGACGAGAGTGGAAAAATATGGCACAAATCTTTGAACAAAGTTGATTCTCCCAAGAAGCTTTGGAGAGCCTTCTTGTGACTTGGAAGCGACAATGCTCAATGGCTTCTACCCTCTCGGATCAATGGTCAATCCTCCTTTGACATGATGTGGCCTAGGAACTTTCCTTCATGAGCCAAAATATGCATTTCTTTGGGTTCAAAGATACTCCAAATCTTCTACACCTTTGAAAGACTTCCTGAGATGGAAGAGGTGGTCCATTGCATTTTTAGAGAACATAATGATATCATCTAGATACACCAACACTATTTTTTGATCAACCCTTTGAATGCCATATCCATTTCCCTTTGAAAGTGGCTCTAGAATTTGACAGTCCAAATGACATCTTCCTATAGGCATATGTGCCCCATTTTGTAGTGAAGGCAGTTTTGAATTGGTCCTCCTCTTTTACCATGACTGATTGTAGCCCAAATATCCATCCAAGAGAGAGAATCTCTCGAACCAGCTACCACCTGCAATATCTATCCATAGAGGGCAACGGGTAGTGATCTTTGAGAGATGCCCTGTTTAGGTCCCAAAATCCATGCACAAACTTGATTTCTCCATTCTTTTTCTTGACCGACACCAAGTTAACCCAACTTGAATGCTTGATTGGAAATATAATGCTCGCCTCTATCATCTTGTTTAGCTCTTTCTTCATAAGAGGTTAATATGTGGATTGACTAGCATTTTTTCTTCTACCTAATGGGCTTGGCCTCTAGATCCATCTCAATTGTGTGTTGTGCCACCTTTGGATTAAACCCTCTCAAGTCTTCATAGCTCTAAGAAAGACATTCTAGGAATTCCTAGAAAAGCTGCATGAAATCAGACTTCTCCTTTCGGTACTCACTTTTCCAATTTGCAACTTTACCTTCTCCAACCGAAATGGGCTCTAGTCTTCTCTTCTGACCTGAATGTTTACCTTTTCTTTTAACTAGTCGTTTGGGTTAAAAATGGACTCTAGGGTCACTAACCCCTTAGGCAACTTGTTCATCCACAACTGCACTACTACCGATCTCCGTACTTGTTGCTCTAACTTCTCTTGATTTTTTGCTAAGAATTCAACCTCCTCCTGTAAGAAATTGATGATCTTGTTGATCATTCTCAAAAACCTACCAACTTGTGTTTATCTAGGGAACCACTTGGTCCTCACAACCACCTTGATATGGGGTTGTGTTTTGTCTCTCTTAATGTTGTCAACAACATCAAATGTCACCCTATCTATGCAGATGAGCCTGTCTCGCAGCTTTCTTCTTCTTCCTAGGTATGGAATCGATGTTGAATGCTTCAAATTCCTCAATTAGGTCCCATACCCTATTTTTTATAGCTCTTAAGAGATCATTCTTAGCTACATGTTTCCCTTTCACTTGATTCACAATCAGCTCACTATCCCCAAACACTGCAAATTCTTTATACCTTTTTCTAGCCCAATGAAGTCCATGGATCAAAGCTTCATATTTTGTTGTGTTGTTTGAACATGCAAACTAGAAAAAATAGAAAGATGAATAGTACTTGACATTTTGTGGAGACACCAACATTGCACCTCCTCCAACACCTTATCTACTTCTCGAACCATCGAAAAATAGCTTCCAGACCTCATTTTCATCCTTGTTATTCCGCTTTGATGCCAGGAAGAGGTGTATTTTCTTCATACAAGCAGTATATGCCTAGCTCTTCCTCCTCCATTTCTCTTTGTATGGATCAAAAGCATGCCTCTTGTGTGCCCATTCATCCAATGTCAAATCTGGAATGCCTCCGAATTTAGTACCTGTTTCTAGGGTGCTTGGACAATCCTCTTTGTCAAAAGTTGAAGCAGTTGACATTGATTGAACTTGGCACATGAGGCTCAATGTGGAAGTTGGAGATTGGTTCTGATCTGATTGTAGATTTGGCTCCATATCTTGTTCTCTAAAATCACATGTGACCAATCTGCGAAAAATAGCCTCGATTTTAGCTGTGAAGTCCTCGATAATAAAAGGGAAAAGAGTGGTGGAAAGTCAATAATGGACACATCTGTAAGACATACATTGGGACATGCATGTAGTGTTAGATTCAAATCCTTATGATTCCCATTGTTCTACTTTTGTCCATCCAACTGTACTACTCCTCTCAATACTGGTTCATATTTTAAACCCAATTGATCTACTATCTACTTTGGCATCACCAAACTTGCTTGCTCTTGAATCGATCATACAATTGTGCACCAAGCTATCCCCAACAATCAAAGACACATAAAATGGTGGAGGCTTCAAATTTTTACTTTGTTGGCCTCCCTCTTGCTACACACATGCATTGGTGAGACCTTCTCCTGATTTTTAGATGGCTCGTTTGAGGTGGACCAATTCACCATTGTTTTCTGTAATAGGTCTCGTTGTCCCAAAATAACTAGTGACTCCCACATAGAAATGTCACATTTCATCTTCTTCATTTGATCAATGATGTTGAATGGAGTGGATTCTCCTTCTTTTTCCCCTTATTTGGCTTGCATAGTTTTCTCAAGAACTTGAGCTGGTACATGAGCTACTACGACATGTGTCTTGGGCTGACTTTGCACATTTGGGGCTGCTCTTGCATTGTTGACTCCTTGTTGTGTGACGGTAGGCTGAGAAGTACCTACATTTGATGACTTTCCCTCATCTATATTCCTTTTCTTTGATCTTGTATTGGCTACACCTTGGAGAGGAGGTGATTAACCCCACAAAATTCCTCTCCTACCAGTTCACTAGTGTAGTTTCAGCCTGAGATGTTTCTTGAACCTCACTTGTTGTTGATTTCCTCTTCACTTGCTTCTTGAGAAACACCTACTGTCTACACCATCAAGGCTTGATTCAGAGCACCATTAAATCATGTTTTTAGTTGTGAGGCTGATTACAAGGAAAACACCAATCATACTCATGCCATGTTATTCTGTACTGGAACCAAAGCCCTTGATGTTGAAGTTGTATTAGGATTGTATGGTTGAAATGGCTTGGTAACTTGAGGTTGTCTTGGATTTTGATTTTGACCTATAGTTTGAGTTGGAGGCATGTTTGACTAATATAGAGGCCTATTTGACTGAGCTTGAGGCTGGTATGGTCTATAATTCTAAGCATGTTGCCTTTTGATAGTCACCAAGTTCATTCCCCAAATTTTGTAGTTGCTTCATAACTTCTTGGAGCTCCTTGGACGTGCTAGAAGAAGTGGAGGCTTCACTATTGCTCTGATTTCTAGGAGCTAGAATTGGATTCAGCTCAGGTGCTGACTGGTGGTAGGATTCCCCATATCCAGGATAGAGGGGCATAGGTGGCCTTGGTGCAAGCTTTCTAGCCTAGATCAAGTAGTTCTCTTCTATTGCAATGGCATATGCTCCAGGTAGAGTCACTCCTCCCATAGACTGGATCATCACAGATATGTCTATGAATTTAAAGCTTTCAAATAGTAAAGGAAATGCCCTTCCTTGTTGGTCTCACAACCATTGGAATCCTGTCCCATGTCCTTTGAAACCTGAAGTTAAAATCATCCATCTATTCATTTAGAGCCCTTTCGATCATAGTAAGCTGCTCCAAAAGTTACAAGTTATCTGTCCTTTCTCCAAACTAGTTGTAAAGGGATGAACACAATGCATCCCAATCTATAATAACTACTTTTGTTATTAAGCTCCTAAACCATTACGAGTGCCTTACCCTTGAGAAGAAGCAAGGATCTAATGCAACATCCATCTTATTGATCTCATGAATGGCAAAACATTTACAATGTCTTAAATATGATCAATAAGGTTGTATGATTCTCCCTAGTGAAGTAGGGAATGCTCTTCAATGCTACCACCAGAATAGGATTATGTGCATTGAGGGTGAGTGGATTGCTCCCATGAAATGAACAAATGGATTTGTTGGTGGTGGTTGTTGGTTGTTGATGTGCCATCCTGATTGGCCTGAGGACCCTAGTTGATTGGAAAAATGGCCTACCAGGTTGAGGCATAGACAAGGTCCTATTTGGTGGAGATGGAGACCTCTGAACTTGCCTTCCCTCCTTTCTCTTCCTAGAGATAGCTTACTAAAATACTCAAATATTCCTTCCTCTCTTGCTCTGGACCGAGTTTGGATCCTTCTCATATGATTGAGGAACTTGGGCTACTACACCATTGAGTTCTTCTTCTTGGGAGTCACTAGGTGTGCTTCACAAAACCTCCAAAGGCTGTAAATCACAACAAGAGCACACTAAATCTTGTTCAATGAAATCTTTCCCAGATGCTATGTAACACCTAAAAATGACTTGTCCCACCAAGTGCATGCCAAAAATGTTAGTGTAAAAAAGTAGCACCCTAGGATTCATGCAATACAAAACCCTACTTTTGACTAACATGGGCATGTCTCGAGGTGTGGGACCCACACGACTGAAACAAGCCTCCAGAGAAGGTTGGTTCCTCTACCTAACCCTAATGCTAACACTACTCCTAGAAAGGAAAAATGTGACTACCCTACAACTAACCTAGACTTCCAAGGACCAAGGAAGAGAGAGAAGTGCAGAAAATGTAAATCCTAAGCTAATGAGGGTGATAACACCAAGAAAAGGGGTGGAGAGTTTCCTAGTGAGTGAAAATAGGGGCAAAATGAGGTAAGAGAGGGAAAAAGGTGCCACAATATCTAAAACCACACTCAAGTCTCCATTTTCATAACACAATAGATCTGAGCCCTACAAAGAACAAGACATGCACAAGATACTTGCAAATATAATGGAAAAGAAAAGAACACAATATAACTGAAGAAAGGGTGAAAAAGGCCACAAAAAATCAATTTTATTGATTAAAATGGTGCACAATCCATTACAATGCAAGAGGAAGAATACTTCACAAAATGCTCGATTTGAGGCTTTACAACTCACAGAAAAAAATTGACAGAAAGTTACTCTACAAATTCTCCAAAAATCTCTCCAAAAAATGAGGGGGTTGAGTCCTTTTTATAGCCGTTAAACCCTAATTTTCCCTAATTTTCACATTAAATTCTGACATGTGGTTGACCAACCTCACCTACCATAATTAATGCCCTTTTTGCAGCCTTGGTTGTTGAGTTGTCTTGTCACACTTAAATGCCCGACAAGAAGCATTAATTATATGTCCTCTCCTATGATCCGTGAACCACCCCTCCCGAGCTGCTCCATTTTTGAGACAGTTAGTCATCCATCCAGGTTGGCTTGGATGTCGTCCAACCACACGGGTTGTCTGTTGCATCTAGTGACCATTCATCTAATCCTCGTGACCCATTCAACCAGGAGGTGGGTGTCCATCCAAACCATGGTCGTACATCTACATCATCAAATGACCATCTAACTATGTCACCCACCCATCCCTGCTCGGTCCAACCCGACGTCAGTGTGACCCGTCCAACCTAGGTTGGGCGGCACCATTCACTGGCCATACATCCTGCATGGGCCATCTAACCAAGGGTTTTGGACTTCATCCATGTCTTTTCCATACAAGGGGTTAGAAGGACACCCAACTAATGGGGCATCCAACTAAGGGGGTTGACGTCATCCAACAGGGATCCTTCCAACCTAGTTAGATGGTTGTCTGCTGCTAACTCAAACACCGGGCTCGTCAAACTACTCCTCTATGTCACATTTTTTCCCAACCACCGGTGACCCAACCCGACCAACCAACCCATCCATCCAACCTAGGCATCCAACCTAGGCGTCAAACCTAGCCATCCAACCTAGGCATCCAACCCAAACGTCCCAACCTATTGAACTTTGCCAATTATTCGATGGGCCTGATGCGCCAACTCAAATATATTATGCGAAGAGACAACCACCGCGAGTTAAGACCAACTCGACTGAGCCAAATCACACACTATCTTTATTTTTGGATGGGGTTGAATTTGACGGCCATCTGCACGTCACAAGCCTATGTATTTGGATAGGTTATCCAAATTTTTAGGGTTGCAAATTTGGGATAATAGGTGGCATATCATATAGTCAGTCTACTAACCAATTTTGGTATTTGGTATTTGTTAGATGATTAATTTTGTATTGTGTTGTTTTTGTTGCATTACACTCTCAATCTAATGGCTTGACAAATCATGAGTTGCGGTCGAGGGAGCCCTGCACAAAGTATCTAATGAAAGAATATTTTTGTTTTATGAAAGAAGTCGTATCTCGCACCTCCTCTCAAACCTTCCTGAAACTACCTACAGGAAAGATCTGAAGGTGAAGGCCTATGCAACCCTTACCAAAAACATGTAAACTTTGGTTGTTCATTTAAAATTTTCTTTGGTTTGGACAAATGAGAGAAAATTTAAGAGGGGAGAGAGTGCATCAAGTGAGTTTTCACAAAGATTAATAATGGGATTCATATAGTCTAAGCCTCGTTTAGGGGTGTGGATCACAAGTAAATATCACCAATCAACATGTTGGCTATCAAAATTTGAGAAGTGTCACTCACACATTTATAGATGAAATATTTGATGGCTCATTTATTCTACAATCAACATATTTCCTCCCCCCATTTTTTATATGGCTATTGATAGTCTCCCACGTACTTTCATGATTGCAATATTGGCAGAAACGTATAACTAGGGGTTAAATTTGATGGTCGTTTAAACTTTTTTATCATTTTAGTCATAAAATATTTATAGATTTCTGAAATAACCATCACTGCGACTTGCATATTTAAAATCCGACCGTCATTTTTAATATATATGTAAATGTAAGTTATATTAATATATAATAAATATAAAATAATATTTTGTATATTTTATTAGTATAGTATAAATAACCTATTTTTGAATTTTTGAAGGGTAGTATTGGAAAATTACAGTCATAGAAAAATTGTTTGTCAGGACATAGATGGCCGTCAAATTTAACCCCTGCGTGCACAACAAGCATAATGTAGTTATCTAAATGAAAGATGAATTTGTAAATATATTCTACACTACCATAAATCGAGGAAATCAGTAATTTTGTAGATGCCCCTTAAATTTTTAGGAATCCTTGTACCTCTTTTATAAAATCAACTCCCTGCAGTTTTGTACATGAATCAAACACTTCTAGACCACGGGAAAGTGTCCAAGTATGCAAAACACCATAAGGATCAAAATTCATTTTATCAACCTTGGCTTCCTTCTCTTTAGTTCGATTTTGACATGGATTCTTTTGGACAATATCTTTTAAAGCTTGGACTTTTGCAGTCTATTAAAATATTATTGAAGATGTTTTCTCTCTAGGCATTTACTATAATAAAAGCATTATTTTTATTTTTATTTTGTATACATTAACATCTATGCATTGATGTTTGAGAGCAGTAGCATATGAATGCAAAGAAAAGAATGTAAAATTTTGATGATATGTCAATAAATAACTTTGACAAAAATAGCTGCATAACTATGGTAATTGATACTTGGGAAGTTAAAAAAAGCTACTAAGTAAATGGTTGCTCCAATATCATCCACGATTCCATGCTTTTAGAAAATCAAAAGTTTTAGAATTTTTGAGACATAGCCCTACTTGCCTTATTATTCTTTGTTATGTGAATCTGAAAACACTTTTCACTTGACTGATTTTAGCTTGTATCAGACATTTGATGATTATTATTTGTTATGTACAATAAATATTTTCTATTGCAGTTTCTAATATGTTTTTGAAGTCATACAATATGTTAAGATATTTTCCCATCTTCATCTGAACTTGTTTCTTTGGAGAGATGATTATGAATCTATCTCACACATTTTCTGCATTTTTAGGCATTATGTTTCCTAATTTTGTATTTCTATTGCATACTTTTTCAGGTTGACATAATTGACAGTTCCATAAATAAAAGAGGTGTGATACTAACACAAAGGTACGGTTTACTATAGCTTTTTCAAAATGTGTATTCTTATTGATAAGAATGGACTCGACATGTAAGAAATGTAAAAGAACAAGAAATAAAACATGTGGCACTATTATAACCATAGAGGACTAGAAACAATTACCTATACTAGAATATGCTACCATTGATGATTGTTTAGCTTCAAAACACCTTAGCACCGACTCTTCGATACACTTCATGTACAACTATATTTCAAATATACATATAAAGAACTACGTAATGACATTATTGACCACTTCCAAAAAATTGTTTACGAAAGGTGATCCGTGTGCTACTAAAATCCTATAAACTTGAATTGGACCCTTTCTATTTGTACACAATGCATATAATACATGTCACTCAAGCTATTTTGACAGATGCGATTATACGCACTACAAAGTTAAGACGCTAATGAAATTGGATTATGGGCAAATCTTTTTGCATAAATTAGCTAACTAGATGGTTAAATATGCAAATATGGGTGTGGTCGTGAGGAAAAAAACTCATTACTTCAAATTTAATGAAAATAGTCTAAAATTTTCATATTGCATCATGTTTCATGATACAAATCCTATTTTTGGGCACTACTAACCACTATATTGGAAAATTGATCGATACACTATTGTTTTTATGTCCGGACAAATATCGACAACTTGTATTAATTACCTTTAGTGGTACTAGAGATACATCGCATGTGTTTAACAAAAATAATTTATTTATGCCAATTACACAGAATCTAACTGTGGTGAAATCTTATTCAACTTCATTTTCTATTGTGAAATCAATAATTTGATATACGAAAGTGTTTGTGACATTATGTGGCTCAATCATTCTCAGTAATGTAATATTATCCCATAACCCACATGCATCTTCCCTTTATGGGTGATCATATGTTGCATTGTTTGTATCGATATAAATTTGGGGATTTTGCATGTAAACTATTGTCAAACACCCTATTGTGAACACAGTCGCATAGGTTCAATTGGTTCCTTATTAGTGACTAAAAAATTACTAGGGGCATATTTAGGGTTATACATATTATTTTGTAATTTAAAACAATATATATTATATAACATTATTTCAAATTTTATGTTTAATTATTTTATTTCTTGTATAATGTGATTGAATTTTTGATTTGTGATATTCTAAACATTCTTGACTAGATGCTTGAAAGAGAACTTGGGCCATAAAATTAGGGACACCTATTGTAAAGAAAAGCATGTTAATCTAAGATGAAATTTTCTTAGTCTTTTCTCATCAAAAATATTTATTGACGATGTTGGTTATAGACAATTCCTTCTACACAAATTATACTCAATATCCTTTCCATTAACATTATTTTCTCAATACCCTCTTTAATATTCTCTCGTAATAACACCTTCCGCTTTTTCCAAACGAATTCTCAAAATTTACTACATATATGCAAAAACACACTTCTTTTACACCAATCAACAACTATCGGTCTATATTGATCCAACACGGACCTTTCAACTTGTAGGTAGGAATTTCCCGCTTTGTGGGTCTTGTTTATCAAACATGTCACACTTAATTTTGTACTAATTATTTTATCATAATTTAATTATATTTTTATTTTATTACTATTATGAATTACAATTTCCCACTTCAATAAATATTTATATATTAAATACTTCAAACATTAAAACTAATTGTAATTATTTTTTAAACAACATATTTAAACTCCTTTTGAATAGACTTTAATATACTTTTTTGTTACATTTGCAAAGTATAATATGTGTCACAAATAATTGTTATGAGCCTATTATAATGTAAGCATAACAAAACATTACCATGTAATACTTATACATTATTTTATTCTTAGCTATTTTATGTCTTGTTTCTTTGAACCCTTGATACAAGACATAAAATAACAATACTTAGAATACTTTGAATTCATGAAATTTGAAAACATTCAACTTCATTCAATTTTCATATGTACATGATTATAATCTAGATTCTAGAATATATCATCTAGATTTTCCTCAAAATCAGCTCCATGAATGTCAGTAGCAGCTCCACTCCCATTGGCACTAGCTCCAATGTCCAACCCTTGTGAAGAACTCCCTAGGTTTTCATCATCGATACCAAGTAGTGATAGTTGGGAAAAGTAGTACATTGAGCATCAAAGTTAGTAGTCTCTGAATGAATATCCCAAATCTTGTTAAGAGACACAAATTGGAATGTACATATACCGAATCCTCATCCTGTTTGGATGTCAACTTGTTTCTTTTAGCTGCATGGATGAAGACATATGTACTCTAATTTTTTTGTTGAAGAATTATTAGCCTATAGTTACAAAAATATGAATTAATAATGTACAAAAATGTGTGTTAATATCTTAAGTTTTAATTGATAAACAATAAATTTTCGGATAAATTTTATTCCGATGAGAGAATTTTAATTGCAAAAGTTCATAGGTAGTTGGCATCATGGCCATGTATATACAAACATCTTATTAGAGTCGTGTTGTATTTGTCACAAATAGTATATATTTCTCCCATGCTACCTTCTGAAGATACAAACATCTCCATTTCATTGCGAACTACACTAGCTACAAATGGATCAGAAAAAACCTCCTAAATGTTATCGTGGTTCCATTTGTAACTTCTTGGTTGTAATATGGTGGTTGTGTATCAAGTAACCCAACTATTTTATTGTTATAATATGTAGGATTTTGGGTATAGGCAAGAAGATGCAATGGGGTAGTCATTGTATTTCACTTCCTCATGACCACACTCTTAACTTCATTATAAAATAAATCTTTAGGGTATTTCTCTTTGTTTTGTATGAGATCTCTTATATTTTTAAGTAAGGAAACAATTCCACCATAGACTTCTCCTATGCAAGTATTATCTTTGTCTATATATATGATCATAGAAAGAATAGAGAATATGTTATGTGAAAGTAAGTAAATGGTCAACTTTGGCCCACCAATCATCATCAAGGATCAATGACTTTATCTTATGGGCTCTTTCTGTATTTGTTTGCCTCCACACAGTCCAAATGTTGTCAATCACCATATTGCTTAAGGCATGCTTTACCTTCACAAGTCATCTCAAGATGAGCTTGTGATAGGCAAATATGGTCTTAGCAATATATAAAAAGAAATTAAATTGATTTGATTAAGTACAAATTTAAAATAAATTCAAATTATTGAAATATAACTTAGATTATATAAATTTAAAACTAGTGAATTGTTTCCTTACCTTCAATAGCTCCAAACTCGAGAATATCCCGATTTGTAACAAACATTTTGATTTTGTTTTTCCTCCGTGTAAATTTTCTCTATCCATAGAATTTTTCCAATCTTTTGTAGCATTAAATTGAGAGTGTATTGCACAAGTGTCCACAATATATGCTTGTATCTCCCCTCTACAATCAACCATGTTTCCTTACAATTTGTTGCGTTGTCCGTGATGACTCGAACAACATTTTGGGGATCCATCAACTCAATAGCCTCAATCAAAATGTCAACAAGGAATTGTGCATCTTTAACTTCACCCTCACTATCAACGACCTTCAAGAACAAGATTACTACATAAATTTCAATTAGGGGTCTATTTAGTGCATCTTTCCATCCATTTGAAATGATGGACACTCCCGAATCTTTCCGAAATATCTAATTGGCTACAAATATATATGTGTGTGTGTGTGTGTATGTGTGTGTGTATATATATATATATGTATGTATATATATATGTATGTATGTATATATATATATATATGTATGTATATATATATATATATATATATATATATATATATATATATATATATATATATATATATATATATATATATATATATATATATATATATATATATATATATATGTATGTATATATATATATATGTATGTATGTATATATATATATGTATGTATGTATATATATATATACTCCACTTTTTCGGCTAAGAGGCATGTGTGAACCTTCTCATAGCTAGGGCATTTATACCCTTGTGGCACCTCATTAATGTCTTTCACCATTTGTTTCTAATATGGTGAGATCAACACATCAAGGACGAATCACATGCATAAATGCATCAAGCTACCAATTCTTCAATGTCCCTCTTCTACATTTTAAATGCCTATTCTACGGTCTTTTTATTCTCTTTCGTGAAGTAGCATATTTATTGAAGAGAGTTTCAAGTGGCAACGATAGAATTCAGTTTGAATTTGAATGAAAAGATGATTTGAGTGTGTGGGTTGTTTTCTTAAACCCCTCTTTTATAAAGGAATTCTACTAGATAGACCTCTTACATACTGCAAGTTAGCATCCTCTTCTTTTTCAAGTATACCATCATTTGTATCTTTTCAACCTTGTCACACTTTCTAGTTCCCATTCCAGTTACCATAGTTAAATGATCTTTCATTCAGGTGTATAAGGACTAGAATGACATGTTGTAAGGTTGTATGCCTAAGATCGAGCGCCACCACTAACAATGTTCTCCAACACTTCTACATGTCTTCATAGATGAGAAGAAGGATCATGTTTCACATTCATAGGACCTAGAATGTTTCCCTATGGGCCTCCCTCTCGGATTGCTTCCCCTTTCCCCCATTTCCCCCCATCTAAAGTTGAACTTGATGCCATTTATAATTAATTTTCTCAAACCTACTATGAGAAAGATAATATTTAAAATCTACAATGAAAATTACATATTGTATCCTTTTTTGTTTTTGATCACCAAGTTCACCATAAAGGTGCGAGGTGAGAGCATACATAGAGTTCAGATTTTTTTGTTTAAAAGGTTAAACAAACTCTAAAAACAACAAACATAACTAAACCCTAGGTTTGTTTTTCTTCTACTCGTAAATGTTGCCATAACGATGCGAGGTGAGAGCAAACACAAAGTTTGGATTTAAAAAAATAACAGAAAAATATACTCTAAAAAAGGAAAACATAACTAAACCCTAAGCATCACCTCGCTAAATTGATACCCTAACCAAATTGATAACCTAACCAATTTGGTTGATGTCGAGTTAAGAACCGAGTTATACATGACATTGCATAACATGGTGTCCAAGCTAAATTGATACATAATTCACCTCATTACGGGTCAAGCCAAACATTCAACAACCCACCAACTCGCCAACCAAGCCGCAGACACAACTCACCACACTCTTGAGCTAAGTGCCGATCATGTTGGGCTATCAAAAATAGTGAATCCGTGACCGAAGCCACAACATACACCCATTTTCGTGGGCTATTTAAAATCTAACTAGTTTCATTGTGGGGGAAATGTTGGAAAATGTTTGGAGTATGTACTAAAATTCCCACACCCGTATTCAAAGGTCCACGTAGAGAATTTACCACATAGCATGTTTACTAAGGAAAAGGTTTAAGTAGTCAATAATCTTTAACCAAGTGGAGTCAAAACCAACAAACCACCAAATCAAATTTCCACCATGCCACCTATACAACCAACCAAAATGGGTGAGTCACATCAACATAGGGTGAGTTAATTACAAATTCAAATTCCAAGGCTCCACCGACCATGCATGGAACATTCAACTTGCCAAAAATTATAAGAGAAACGGTTAAGTAGGTTTTTAAATATTAAAAATCATGTTATATGTTTTAATACTATACAAATAGGAGGGAGGTATAATTAATTATGTCAAGAGGCATCTAAAGTTAATAATAATAGGTTTTTATAGTCCACGATGCTTTGGGGCGGCTGTTTTTGGTCCATGCAAGCGGCTTATAGCATATGGGACTACCTCGTACTCGATTGTATAAATGGAGTCGTTCCCGTGAAATTAAATTAATTTTTTGCCCATGAAATAAAAACTGGGGCCCACATACCTTTTTGAAAATGCAAACAAATCCAGATGTAATTTTACTTTTTTAACTTATCAAGCACTTAAATAATATATTGAAAAAAACAAACACAAATGTAATTTATTACATAAGAAAAAAATTATAATATTATAAAATATAATAAATTATAATATATTTATTATAATAATTAATATTATTAGAATAAAATTTAATATAATAAACTACACTTTCTCGCCACATATTTTATATAGATTTCTATAAAATATGTATACTTTAAGTAAGTGGCCCAAAGAAAATAAATAGCCATGGCCCATATGTTTTTAAAATAATTTGAACTAAGGGTTAGGTTTTAATATAAGGAACGACCTAGTAAATGTTTTAAGCTTAGGTTTTAATATGTTAAAAAAACATGTTATAGGCCTCACATAACATGTATAAGGGGCTAGAAGATAGGAGTTCGGTTTAGACAAGGGTCAATCACAAAAACTCAGGATTTAAACTATTTTTGTGAAGATTGTCTCCATTTTGGGTGTCAAATAAGTCTCAAATCGTTCATTTTATAGATCAGTATCATTTTGCGTAACCATTTCGCATGACACGTCATTCTCGTGTCGGAGCAGGAGGGATGAGCCCAACTTGTTTGGCTACTACGGGAATGGTGCGGCGTATTGGATTTGTATTAAAAGGTCTACTAATGACTCTCCTCTCGCTTACCTCTTAAGGCACACCTACTATCTACACCATCAAGGATTGATTCAGAGCACCATTAAAGCATGTTGCTTGGTTGTGAGGCTGATTGTAAGGAAAACAACAATCATACTTCTGTGCCAAGTTGTTATGTACTGGACCCAAATCTCTTGATGTTGAAGTTGTTTTAAGATTGTATGGTTGAAATGGCTTGGCAACTTGGTGTTGTCTTGGATTTTGATTTTGAACTACAATTTGAGTTGGAGGCTTGTTTGAATGATACAGAGGCTTGTTTGACTGAGCTTGAGGCTAGTATGGTCTCGTAGTTACGAGCATGCTACCTTTGATAGTCACCGCCATTCCCAAATTTTGCAGCTTGCTTAATAACTTCTTGGAGCTCCATGGAAGTGCTAGGAGAAATGGAGGCTTCACCTTTGATCTGATTTCTAGGAGCTAGAATTAGATTCATCTCAGGTGCCTAGCTGGTGGTAGGATTCACCATATCTAGATAGAGGGGAATATGTGGCCTTAGTGAAATTTTTCTAGCCTAAATCAAGCAGTTCTCTGCTCAATTGCAATGACATAAGCTCCAGGTAGAGTAACTCCTCCCATAAACTGAATCATCACATGTATATCATACTTTAGAGCCTTCAATTAATAGAGGAATGCACCTTCCTCTGATGGCCTCAC
Organism: Taxus wallichiana var. yunnanensis; assembly: GCA_018340775.1. Taxonomy (NCBI): domain Eukaryota; kingdom Viridiplantae; phylum Streptophyta; class Pinopsida; order Cupressales; family Taxaceae; genus Taxus; species Taxus wallichiana. The sequence continues at coordinate 106,705,698 of CM031238.1, forward strand.
GGCCATTGGAATCATGTCCCATGTCCTTTGAAATATGAAATTAAAATCAGCCATCTGCTCATTGGGAGCCCTCTTGATCGTACTCAGTTGCTCCAAGATTAACAAGTTGTTTGTCCTTTCTCCAAACTGGTTACAGATGGATGAACACAATGTGTCCCGATCTATAATCGACCCAACTGTCAAGCTCCTAAATCATTATAGTGCCTTTCCTTTGAAGGAAGAAGCAAGGAGCCTAACTACAACATCCATCTTATTGATGTCATTAATGACACGCTGACATTCGTAATATCTTGAATATGATCAATGTGGGTCATATGATTCTCCCTAGTGAAGTAGGGAATGTTCTTCAATGTTGCCACCAGAATCAGATTATGTGCATTGAGGGTGAGTGGATTGCCTCCCGTGAAATTAACAAATGGATTTGCTAGCCCTTGCGGTGGTGGTTGTTGTAGATTTGCCATCCTGATTGGCCTGAGGACCCTAGTTGAATGGTGAAATGGCCTGGTGGAGGCATAGACAAGGTCCTGTTTTGTGGAGATGGAGACCTATGAACTTGCCTTCCCCTCCTTTCTCTTCCTAGAGACAATCGCAAATACTCAAATATTCCTTCCTCTCTAGCTCTGGACCAAGTTTGGATCCTTCTCGTATGATTAAGGAACTTGGGCTGCTACACACATTGAGTTCTTCTCGGATTCTCCGGTGTGACACCTAAAGAATGAATTCTATCCCACCGGCATGCAAAAATATTAGTGCGAAACATAGCACCCTAGGATTCATGCGGATAAAATCCTACTTTTGACTAACATGGGCATGTCTCGAGGTGTGGGACCTACACAACCCCGAAACAAGCCTCGAGAGAAAGTTGGTTCCTCTACCTAACCCTAATGCTAATACTACTCCTAGAAAGGAAAAATGTGACTACCTTACAACTAACCTAGACTTCCAAAGGACCAAGGAAGAGAGAGAAGTGCAGAAAATGTAAGTCCTAAGCTAATGAGGGTGATAACACCAAGAAAAGGGGTGGAGAGTTTCCTAATGAGTGAAAATAGGGGAAAATGAGGTAAGAGAGGAAAACAGAAGCGCCACAGTATAAACCCACACTCAAGTCTCCATTTTCATAGTACACAATAGATCTGGGCCCTAAAGAACAATACATGCACAAGATACATGCAAATATAATGAAAAATCAAAAGAACACAATATAACCAAAGAAAGGGTGAAAAAGGCCACACAACATCAAATTTATTGACTAAAATGGTGCACAATCCATTACAATGCAAGGAGGAGAGAATACTTCACAAAATGCTCGTATTTGAGGCTTTACAACTCATAGAAAAAATTCAGCAGAGTTACTCTACAAATTCTCCAAAAATCTCGTCGAAAAATGAGGGGGTTGAGTCCTTTTTATAGCCGTTAAACCCTAATTTTTCCCTAATTTTCACATTAAATTCCTGACAGGTGGTTGACCAACCTCACCTACCATAATTAATGCCCTTTTTGTAGCCTTGGTTGTTGAGTTGTCTTGTCACGCTTAAATGCCGACAAGAAGCATTAATTATCTGACAAGTCACATTAAATATTCTCACGATATAGCTGGACTGTCTTTTCATGCATGTCCTCTCTGTCATCTGTGAAGCACCCCCTCTTTAGCTGCTCCATTTTCGAGACCATGAGTCATCCATCTAGGTTGGCTTAGATGTCATCCAACCACATTGGGTCGTATAACGCATCTAGTGACCATTCATCCAATCCTATGACCCGTTTAATCAGGTGGAGGTGGGTGTCCATCCAAACCATGGTCATACATCTACATCATCAAATGACCCATCTAACTATGTCACCCACCCATCCTGTTCAGTAGTCCAACCCGGCGTCCGTGTGACCCGTCCAACCTAGGTTGGGCGGCTTCCCATTCACTAGCCATACATCCCGCATGGGCCATCTAGCCAAGGGATTTGGACTTCGTCCATCTCTTCACCATACAAGGGGTTAGAAGGACAACCAACTAATGGGGCATCCAGTAAGGGGGTTGGACGTCGTCCAACTCGGGATCCTTCCAACCTAGTTGATGGTTGTCTTTGCTACCTCAAACACCGCCCATCAAACCGCTCCTCTCTATGTCACATTTTTCCCAACCACCGGTGACCAACCCGAATGACCAACCCATCTATCCAACCTAGGTGTCCAACCCAAAGTGTCAAACCTAGCCATCCAACCTAGGCGTCCAACCCAGACATCCAACCCGTTGAACTCTGCCAATTCTTCGATGGGCCCGACTACCAACTCGAACATATGCCGCGGAGAGACAACTTGCCGCGAGTTAAGACCAACTCGACTGAGCCAAATCATGATCTTTCTTTTCTGATTGGGGTTGAATTTGACGGCCATCTGCACGTCACAAGCCTATGTATTTGGATAGGTTATCCAAATTTTTAGCAGTGTAAATTTGGGATAATAGGTGGCATATCATATGGTAAGTCTACTAACCAATTTGGGTATTTTTATTTGTTAGATGATTAATTTTGTATTCGTTTGTTTTTGTTGCATTACACTCTCAGTCTAATGGCTTGACAAATCATGACTTGCAGGTTGAGGGAGCCCCATACAAAGTATCTAATGAAAGAATATTTTTGTTTTATGGAAGAAGTTGTATCTGCACCTCTGAACCTTCCTGAAACTACCTACAGGAAAGATCGAAGGTGAAGGCCTATGCAACCCTTACCAAAAACATGTAAAATTTGGTTGTTCATTTAAAATTTTCTTTGGTTTGGACAATGAGAGAAAAAATTTAAGAGGGGGAGAGTCCATCAAGTGAGTTGGTCACAGAGATTAATAATGGGATTCATATAGTTTAAGCCTTGTTTAGGGGTGTGGATCACAAGTAAATATCACCAATCAACATGTTGGCTATCAAAATTTGAGAAGTGTCACTCACACATTTATAGATGAAATATTTGACGGCTCATTTATTCTATAATCAACACATTTCCTCCCCCTTTGTTTATATGGCTATTGATAGTCTCCCATGTACTTCAATGATTGCAATATAGGCGTAAACGTACAACCAAGGGTTAAATTTTATGGTTGTTTAAACTTTTTTATGATTTTAGTCGTAAAATATTTATAGATTTCTGAAATAACCATCACTCGCGACTTGCATATTTAAAATCCGACCATCATTTTTAATATATATGTAAATGTAAGTTATATTAATATATAATAAATATAGTTAAATAAATATAAAATAATCTTTTGTATATTTTATTAGTATAGTATAAATAACCTATTTTTGAATTTTTGAAGGGTAGTATTGGAAAATTACAGTCATAGAAAAATTGTTTTCCAGGCATAGGTGGCCGTCAAATTTAACCCTTGCGTACAACAAGCTTAATGTAGATATCTAAATGAAAGATGAATTTGTAAAGATATTCTACACTACCATAAATCGAGGAAATCAATAATTTTGTAGATGCCCCTTAAATTTTTAGGAATCCTTGTACCTCTTTTACAAAATCAACTCCCCTGCAGTTTTGTACATGAATCAAACACTTCTAGATGGAATGGCAGGTTTTCCTCCTTGTTCTCAACCACGGGAAAGTGTCCAAGTTCAGTATGAAAAACACCCTAAGGATCAAAATTCATTTTATCATCTCCGATACCATCAACCTTGGCTTCCTTCTCTTTAGTTCAATTTTGACATGGATTCTTTTGGTCAATATCTTTTAAAGCTCGACTTTTGCAGTCTATTAAAATATTGTTGAAGATGCTTTTTCTCTAGGCATTTACTATAAGAAAAGCATGATTTTTATTTTTATTTTGTATACATTAACATCTATGCATTGATGTTTGAGAGCAAGATAACATATGAATGCAAAGAAAAGAATGCAAAAATTTTATGATATGTCAATAAATAACTTTGACAAAAATAGTTGCATAACTATGGTAATTGATACTTGGGAAGTTAGAAAAAGCTACGAAGTAAATGGTAGCTCCAATATCATCCATGATTCCACGATTTTAGAAAATCAAAAGTTTTAGAATTTTTGAGACATAACCCTTGCTTGCCTTATTCTTTGTTATGTGAATCAAAAACACTTTTCACTTCAATGATTTTAGCTCAGATCGGACATTTTATGATTATTATTTTCTATGTATAATAAATATTTTCTATTGTAGTTTCTAATATGTTTTTAAAGTCATACAATATGTTAAGATATTTTCCCATCTCCGTCTGAACTTGTTTCTTTGGAGAGATGATTATGAATCTATCTCGCGCATTTTCTGCATTTTTAGGCATTATGTTTCCTAATTTTGTGAACATACTTTTTGTAAGTTTACATAATTTACATTACCATAAATAAAAGAGGTGTGATAATGACACAAAGGTATGGTTTACTATAGCTTTTTCAAAGTGTGTATTCTTATTGATAAAGAATGGAATCGACATGTAAGAAATGTAAAAGAACAAGAAATAAAACATGTGGCACTATTATAACCATAGAGGACTATAAACAATTACCTATACTAGAATATGTTACCATTGATTATTTTTTAGCTTCAAAACACCTTAGGATTGACTCTTGATACACTTCATGTACAACTATATTTCAAATATACATATAAAGAACTACGTAATGACATTATTGACCACTTCCAAAATTGTTTACGAAAAGGTGATCCAGTGCACTAAAATCCTATAAACTTGAATTAGACCCTTTCTATTTGTACACAATGCATATAATACATACCACTCAAGCTATTTTGATAGAATGTGATTTTCCACACTACAAAGTTGAGACACTAATGAAATTGGATTATGGGGTGAATATTTTTGCATAAATTGGCTAGCTAGATGGTTAAATATGCAAATATGGGTGTGGTCGTGAGGAAAAAAACTCATTACTTAAAATTTAATGAAAATAGTCTAAAACTTTAATTTCATATTGCATCGTGTTTCATGATACAAATCCTATTGTTGGGCACTACTAACCACTATATTGGAAAATTGATTGATACACCATTGTTTTAATGTCCAAACAACTATCGACAACTCAGATTAATTACCTTTAGTTGTAATGGAGATACATCACACGCGTTTAACAAAAATAATTTGTTTATGCCAATTACACAGGAATCTAATTGTGGTGAAAGCTTATTCAACTCCATTTTCTATTGTGAAATCAATAATTTGACATATAGTGTTTCGACATTATGTGGCTCAATAATTCTACAATGTAATATTATCCCATAACCCACACGCATCTTCCCTTTATGGATGATCATATGTTGCATTATTTGTATCGATATAAATTTGGGGAGTTTGCATGTAAACTATTGTCAAACACCCTATTGTGAACACGGTCAGCATGAGGTTCAATTGTTTCCTTATTGGTGACTATAAAACTACTAAGGGCATATTTAGGGTTATATATATTATTTTTAATAAAACAACATATATTATATAACATTATTTCCAAATTTTATGTTTAATTATTTTATTTCTTGTATAATGTGATTGAATTTTTGATTTGTGATATTCTAAACATTCTTGACTAGATGCTTGAAAGAGAACTTGGGCCATAAAATTAGGGACACCTATTGTAAAGAAAAGCATGTTAATCTAAGATGAAATTTTCTTAGTCTTGTCTCATCAAAAATACTTATCGAAGGGGTTGGTTACGAGACAATTCCTTCTACACAAATTATACTCAATATTCTTTCCATTAACATTCTTTTATCAATACCCTCTTTAATATTCTTTGTAATAACACCTTCCGCTTTTTCCAAACAAATTCTCAAAATTTACTACATATATGCAAAAACACACTTCTTTTACACTAATAAACAACTATCGGTCTATATTGATCCAACACGATACATTTCAACTTGTAGGCGAATTGGTTGCTTTGTGGCTCTTGTTTATCAAACGTGTCACACTCAATTTTGTACTAATTATTTTATCATAAATTAATTATATTTTGATTTTATTAATATAATGAATTACAATTTCCACTTCAATAAATATTTATATATTAAGGACTTCAAACATTAAAAATAATTGTAATTATTTTTAAACAACATATTTAAACTCCTTTTGAATAGACTTTAATATACTTTTTGTTACATTTGCAAAGTACAATATGTGTCACAAATAATTGTTATGAGCCTATAATAATGTAAGCATAACAAAACGTTGTCATCTAATAATTATACAATATTATATTCTTAGTTATTTTATGTCTTGTTTCTTTCAACCCTTGAAGGAAAGAATCGATCTATTATATATATATATATATATATATATATATATAATACTCATTTTAAGCCATGACATACAATACTTAAAATACTTTGTATTCATGAAAGTTCAAAACATTCAACTTGCTTCAATTTTCATATGTACATGATTATAATCTAGATTCTAGAATATATCATCTAGATTTTCCTCAAAATCAGCTCCATGAATGTCACTAGCTAGCTCCACTCCCATTGGCACTAGCTCCACTGTCCAACCCTTGTGAAGAACTCCCTAGATTTTCATCATCGATACCAAGTAGTGAAAGTTGGGAAAAGTAGTACATTGAGCATCAAAGTCAGTAGTCTCGAATGAATATCCCAAATCTTGTTAAGAGACACAAATTGGAATGTATATATACCAAATCCTCGGCTGCTTTGGATGTCAACTTGTTTCTTTTAGCTGCATGGATGAAGACATATGTACTCTAATTTTTTGTTGAAGAATTATTATCCTATAGTTACAAAATATGAATTACTAATGTATAAAAATGTGTGTTAATATCTTAAATTTTAATTGATAAACAATAAAGTTTTGGATAAATTTTATTCCGATGAGAGAATTTTAATTGCAAAAGTTCGTAGGTAGTTGGCATCATGGCCATGTATATACAAACATCTAATTAGAGTCGTGTTTTATTTGTCACAAATAGAATATATTTATCCCATGCTACCTTATGAAGATACATACATCTCCATTTCGTCATAATTGCACTAGCTACAAATGGATCAAGAAAAAAGCTCCTAAATGTTATCGTGGTTCCATTTGAAACTTCTTGGTCAATATGGTGGTTGTGTATCAAGTAACCCACATATTTTATTTTTATAATATGTAGGGTTTTGGGTATAGGCAAGAAGATGCAATAGGGGTAAGTCATTGTATTTCACTTCCTCATGACCACACTCTTAACTTCATTATAAAATAAATCTCTAGGGTATTTCTTTTTGTTTTGTATGAGATCTCTTATATTTTTAAGTAAGGAAAAATTCCACCATAAACTTCTCCTATGCAAGCATTATCTTTGTCTATATATATGATCATAAAAAGAATAGAGAATATGTTATGTGAAAGTAAGTAAATGGTCAACTTTGGCCCACCAATCATTATCAAGGATCAATGACTTCATCTTATGGGATCTTTCTGTATTTGTTTGCCTTCACACGGTCCAAATGTTGTCAATCACCATATTGCTTAAGGCATGCTTTACCTTCACAATTCATCTCAAGATGAGCTTGTGATAGGAAAATATGGTCTTAGCAATATATAGAAAGAAATTAAATTGATTTGATTAAGTACAAATTTAAAATAAATTCAAATTATTGAAATATAACTTAAATGATATCAAATTATTGAAATATAACTTAGATTATATAAATTTAAAACTAATGAATTGTTTCCTTACCTTCAATAGCTCCAACCTCGAGAATCTCCTAAAAATGGCCTGAGACATGTAATGATTTGTAACAAACATCTTGATTTTGTTTTAACACCGTGTAAATTTTGTCTATCCATAGGATTTTTCCAATCTTTTGTAGCATTAAATTGAGAGTGTATTGCACAAGTGTCCACAATATATATGCTTGTATCTCCCTCTACAATCAACCATGTTTCCTTACAATTTGTTGCGTTGTCCGTGATGACTCGAACAACATTTTGGGGATCCATCAACTCAATAGCCTCAATCAAAATGTGAACAATGAATTGTGCATCTTTAACTTCACCCTCACTATCAACAACCTTCAAGAACAAGATTACTACATAAATTTCGATTAGGGGTCTATTTAGTGTATCTTTCCATCCATTTGAAAAGATGGACACTCCCGAATCTTTCCAGAATATCTAATTGGCTACAAAAATTATACATACTCCACTTTTTCAGCTAAGAGGCATGTGTGAACCTTCTCATAGCTAGGGCATTTATACCCTTGTGGAACCTCATTAATTTATTTCACCATTTGTTTCTAATATGGTGAGCTCAACACATTGAAGGATAACCCACATGCATAAATTCTTCAAGCAATGTCTCTCTTCTACATGTTAAATGCCTATTCTATGGGTCCTTTTATTCTCTTTCGGGAAGTAGCATATTTATCGAAGAGAGTTTCAAGTGGCACTGATAGAATTCTAGTTTGAATTTGAATGAAAAGATGATTTAAGTGTATGGGTTGTTTTCTTAAACCCCTCTTTTACAAAGGAATTGTACTAGATAGACCTCTTACACACTGCAAGTTAGCATCCTCTTCTTTTTCAAGTATACCATCATTTGTGTCTTTTCAACCTTGTCACACTTTCTAGTTCCCATTCCAGTTACCACATTTAAATGATCTTTCATTCAGGTGTATAAAGACTAGAATGACATGTTGTAAGGTTGTCATGCCTAAGATCGAATGCCACCACCAACAATGTTCTCCAACACTTCTACATGTCTCCATAGAGGAGAAGAAGGATCATGTTTCACATTCATAGGAACCAGAATGTTTCCCTATGGGCCTCCCTCTCGGCTTGCTTCCCTTTCCCCATTGCCCCCATCTAAAGTTGAACTTGATGCCATTTATATTTAATTTTATCAAACCTACTATGAGAAAGATAATATTTAAAATCTACAATGAAAATTACATATTGTATCCTTTTTTTGTTTTTGATCACCAAGTTCACCATAAAGGTGCGAGGTGAGAGCATACATAGAGTTCAGATTTTTTTGTTTAAAAGGTTAAACAAACTCTAAAAACAACAAACATAACTAAACCCTAGGTTTGTTTTGCTTCTACTCGTAAAATTTTCCATAACGATGCGAGGTGAGAGCAAACAAAAGTTTGGATTTAAAAAAATAACAGAAAAATAGACTCTAAAAAAGAAAACATAACTAAACCCTAAGCATCACCTCGCTAAATTGATACCCTAACCAAATCGATACCGTAAACAATTTGGTTAAGGTCGAAGTTAAGAACCGAGTTATACATGACATCGCATAACATGGTGTCCAAGCTAAATTGATACAGAATTCACCTCGTTACGGTCAAGCCAAACATTCAACAACCCACCAACTCACCAACCAAGCCACAGACACAACTCACCACACTCCTAAGCTAAGTGTCGATCATGTTGGGCTATCAAAAATAGTGAATCCGTGACCGAAGCCACAACATACATCCATTTTCGTGGGCTATTTAAAATCTAACTAGTTTCATTGTGGGGGAAATGTCGGAAAATGTTTGAGTATGTACTAAAATTCCCACACCTATATTCAAAGGTCCACGAGAGAATTTACCACATAGCATGTTTACTAAGGAAAAGGTTTAAGTAGTCAATAATCTTTAACCAAGTGGAATGGTCAAACCAACAAACCACCAAATCAAATTTCCACCATGCCACCTATACAACCAACCAAAAATGGGTGAGTCACATCAACATAGGGTGAGTTAATTACAAATTCAAATTCCAAGGCTCCACCGACCATGCATGGAACATTCAACTTGCCAAAAAATTATAAGAGAAACGGTTAAGTAGGTTTTTAAATATTAAAAATCATGTTATATGTTTTAATACTATACAAATAGGAGGGAGGTATAATTAATTATGTCGAGAGGCATCTACGCTTGGAATAATAATAAGTTTTTAAAAACTAGCCCACATACGATGCCGTGTAATTTTACTTTTTTAACTTATTGGGCATAAGGCCATATTTTATATAGATTTCTATGTATTTTAAGTATGTGTGTCGGCACAAAGGTAGAAAATATTATTGTCACATGGAAACATAGCCATTAAGATAACTAATTCATTCTACATTTTTATTTAAAATCTAAAAATTTAATATTGCACGTTAATAAAAAATGAGGAGATATTAGGGTTACGACTTTATCTCTCGTGTGCGAGGTTTGATTTAGCCCATAATGGTTCTCATTTTAGGACGACTATTAGTGAGAGCTCTATTTATCACAGTTCTGCGTAACATTCTATTTATTTATTTATTTCATTTCTTGTTGCAAGCCTACATCTATCCAATTACTGCTAAATTTACAATGTTAACTTGGGTTTCAACGTGGTTAACACCTCTCGAATGTGGATTTCAAATAAATTAATTGTATTATTATGAAAAGGAAAATGACAGGTCTGAAAGGCCATTTAGGATGTGTCGCTCTCCATATTCCGCTTTGCGTTTTAAAGAGGGCTTAACCCGGTTGGTGGGTTTGTTTGACATGGTTCTATTTTTCCCATTCAACTTTTATTTTGTTGTTAAATACATAGAGAAACGAATATTTTTGAAGGTATACATTGATTGGAATCTTTTCACTTTAAGGAAAATGATGGTCTTGAAAGGTCGTTTAGGATGTGTCGCTCTCCATATTCCGCTTTGCGTTTTAAAGAGGGCTTAACCCGGTTGGTGGGTTTGTTTGACATGGGTCTATTTTTCCCATTCAACTTTTATTTTGTTGTTAAATACATGGAGAAACAAATATTTTTGAAGGTATACGTTCAACTAGAATCTTTTCACTTTAAGGAATATGTATATCGAATGCCCTTAAAAAAATCTAAAATGTGTCATGACCATAAATGTAAAATATCTATATCTATAACATGAAACCCTAAAATTTCATTGTTAGACTTGTCATATCAAGGAAATATTGAGAAAAAGGCATACAAGGTGGCACTTTTTCTTGTTCTTTATTTTATCTCTTTGTAATTTGTTTTTATCGTTGTTAGTTTTTATCCTCTCGGCCGACTAGGGTTCCAAGTCGTAAATAAACACGCACCCCACCGTCTGCATGTCTTGCTTCATATGCATGTCATGCCTTTTTTGTAATGGGCGTCCTCTTAACCTAACAAAACATTGGTAGGAAGTTGTTATGTTGGTCGCTAGTATCTCCATTCTAAATGACATGTTTACAGTATCTTTCATCCAATCAAAGAGACCAAGTGAATGTTAGAATATTTCTTTTGATCTATTGAACATGCATCTTCACCATTTCCTTCAAATGTAAGCTTTTATTGACACTTTTCTATGTAATATTGAGGCCTTTCATATATGTCAATGTTGTTTTTTTGAAATTGAATTTGTATAGCCTGAATTAATATTGTTCAATTTTCTAGTCAGTATATGTAAATCCATTCTCATCATTGTCATTTCAGATGTTAATCACATGTGATTGCTATTTTGAATTCCCGCCCACTATTTAAATTTTTTATCATTTTTCCTGAAGATGAAATTATTATTGTTTGCTCATAAATGTGAAGGTTAAAATTATATATATTTACGCTAAAGGGATGTCAGAGGTGGGTTGGGGTGGGGATGGTCTGACAGGTGACTCAGTAGCCCACTATTCAAAGTACGTCGACATCTTCCATGGAACCACCTAAGACCGTCGACCTGCATGTGTTGTATCTTCGGTTTCTTGAAATTGACAATGCTCATTCAATCCTTTCATATGCGTAGAAGAGTGTGACTAATTGAATTTACACCGAAGGCATATATAAAGTTGAGGTGAAGCTTTACGATTATGAAATTAAGTAGGATATCAACGGACGAGCATGCTCTCATACATGTATTGAACATAAAAGGGTTCAAATAGGTCTCGTCGTTCATTTTATAGGCTTCGTATAATTTTGCAGGACCATTTCGCATGCCACGTCATTCTCGTGTCGGAGCGGGGAGGGTTGAGCCCAAATTGTTTGGCTACTATGGGAATGGTGCACCTATTAGATTTGTATTAAAAAGGTCTACGGGTTCATAAAATAATGGTCTATAGGTGAGTAATACATGCCGTGCAGAGGTTAAATTTGACGGCCACCTATGCCTGTCAAACAATTTTTAGGTGATGGTAATTTCTAAATATTGCCTTTCAAATATGAAAAATAGTGTTATTTTTATACTATTAATAAAATATATAATATATAGTTTTATATACATTTAACTATTTTTAATATATACAAGTATATTTTACATATAAATCTATATAAAAATGACGGGAAACTTAAAACATGCAAGTTACATGTGACGGTTATTTGAAATATTTGCAAGTATTTTACATGCTAAAATCATGAAAAACGTCTAAATGGCCATCAAATTTAACCCCTAATGTTGTTTTTATATGTGCGTGTCGAAAAAGGTAGAAAATATTAATGTCACATGGAAACATAGCAATTAAGATAAGCTGATTCATTCTACATTTTTATTTAAAATCTAAAAATTTAATATTACACATTAATAAAAATGAGGAGATATTAGGGTTACAACTTTATCTCCGTGTGTAATAAAAATGAGGAGATATTAGGGTTACAGACTTTATCTCTATGTGCAGGTTTGATTTAGCCCATAATGGTTCTCATTTTAGGACGGCTAATTATGCGAGAGCTCTATTTATCACATTCTGTAACATTCTATTTATTTATTTATTTCATTTCTTGTTGCAAGCCTTCATCTATCCAATTACTGCTAAATTTATAACGTTAACTTGGGTTTCAACGTGGTTAACACCTCTAAAATATGGATTTCAAATAAATTACTCGTATTATTATGAAAATGAAATGGTAGGTCTGAAAGGCCGTTTAGGATGTGTTGATCTCCATATTCCGCTTTGCATTTTAAAGATGGCTTAACCCCATTGGTGGGTTTGTTTGACATGGTTCTATTTTTCCCATTCAACTTTTATTTTGTTGTTAAATACATAGAGAAACGAATATTTTTGAAGGTATACATTGTCAGACCGGAATCTTTTCACTTTAAGGAAAATGACAGGTTTGAAAGGTCGTTTAGGATGTGTCGCTCTGTATATTCCGCTTTGTGTTTTAAACGGGTGGCTTAACCAGGTTGGTGGGGGTTTGTTTGACATGGGTCTATTTTTCCCATTCAACTTTTATTTTGTTGTTAAATACATGGAGAAACAAATATTTTTGAAGGTATACGTTCAACTGGAATCTTTTCACTTTGAGGAATATGTAAATCAAATGCCCTTAAAAAAATCTAAAATGTGTCATGACCATAAATGTAAAATATCTATATCCATAACATGAAACCCTAAAATTTCATTGTTATACTTGTCATATCAAAGAAATATTGAGAAAAAGGCATACAAGGTGGCCTTTTTCTTGTTCTTTATTTAATCTCTTTATAATTTATTTTTATGGTTGTTAGTTTTTATCCTCTCCGGTGACTAGGATTCCAAGTCGTAAATAAACACGCACCCCACCATCTGCGTGTCTTGCTTCATATGCATGTCACACCTTGTTGTAATGGGTGTCCCCTCTTAACCTAACAAAACATTGGTAGGAATTTATTATGTTGGTCGATAGTATCTCCATTCTAAATGACATGTTTATAGTATCTTTCATCCAATCAAAGAGACCAAGTGAATGTTAGAATATTTCTTTTGATCTATTGAATGTGCATATTCATCATTTTCTTCAAATGTAAGCTTTTATTGCACTTTTATATGTAATATTGAGGCATTTCATATATATGTCAATGTTGTTTTTTTGAAATTGAATTTGTATAGCTTTGAATAAATACTTTAAATTTTCTAGTTAGTATATGTAAATCCATTCTCATCATTGTCATTTTAGATGTTAATCACATGTGATCGCTATTTTGAATTCCCGCCCACCATTTAAATTTTTTTAATCATTTTCCCTTGAAGATGAAATTATTATTGTTTGCTCATAAATGTGAAGGTTAAGATTATATATATTTACGCTAAAGGGATGTCGAGGTGGGTTGGGGTGGGGATGGTCTCGACAGTGACTCGATCATTTGTGGTGTGTGTTATTTTCCGCATCATTAGGTAAGTCATCTCACTTAGGTGAGATCGTAGGTCCACGTGTCATTTAGGGGTCATTATGAGATTCTCTTATGCGTCAATGCGTCATATGCATCATTGGGAGTTACACTTATATTTTGGGAATGCAACTCGCCCTCTCTACTTGATTCGTCATGATTGCATCACTGGGTTACTCAACACCTCCTATATGTACACCCCTTTGGATCTATGAGATAGAGAGAGTTTGGGGATTGTAACAAGGTTCTGCCCTTGTTTCAATCTTTGCATGCACATTCGGTTGATTCTCGCTCCTTCCAAGATCTCTTCACACTACCATTCGCACATCCGTTGATGTGCATGTCATCCCTCATGATCCTCGCTTTCGGGTTTCAAACCCTCTTTCATGGTATCATAGTGGATCTTGTGGATCCGTGCACTCTTCGGAATTTCTGTGCGTGTTTTCTGGCTTCCGTGTGATATCCGATCTCGTGCATGTGTCGTAATGAATATTCCAGTTGTACGGTTCATGTATTGATTTCGGGGCCTTATACCTCATTTGGTCGTGTTCGATTTTTTTTTCATGGGTTTCTATTTTCAGGGGTTTGCATGCATCTGTGAAGGTGGTTTGTAGGTTTGAGGTTTAGATCCGAGTTTAAAAGTGTTGTTTGTGAGTTTTTTGGAGGACTATTGGAGCTATTTCTGGCTCAACTCGGCCCCCTCAATCGAGCCGGCTCATTACCTAGCTCGTTGCTCTTATCTCATGACTTGCTGCTCGTGTTTTACCTCAGTCGGTTTTGTTTTTCTTCAGGGTTTGTGTTTTTAGTCTTTGACTATTGGTTTTGATTATTCTTTGCATTGTTCGGTGAACCTGCATCCTTGACTTCCTTGAGCCTGTTACTCGTCGGTCCCTACTCATGGCTCATTTGGCTTCACGTTTTAACTAGTGCATTTTTCTACTCGGTGGTTGGTTTATCCGACTCTGTGTACTCCACTCCAACTTCGCCATCATGGGTTGTGCTCACAGTCCCCTATGTTGCTTCACCTCTGCCACACTTGTGCTTGGTTGGGTCCCACTCCTCTAGTTTTTACTCAAATTTCACACCATGCTCGACGCTTTGCCGATTTTTTTCCTTTCTCGGTGCGTCGAGGTTGAATCCCTGAGTATGTGGTTTGGTTGGTTCAGCTCTGCATTTCTTATAGCCATTCAAGGCTCGTCTGGTTCACATAGGTTTTTTGGCTTCTAGTTGGTCGCTCTTGTTGTTTCCTTGGTTTTGCATGATGTTCGGCCTCCCGCACTGAGCTCCCGTGGCTTGTGGCTTCACCCCTTGAACTTTGTGTTGTAGTGGCTTCACTCCACGACCTTGCTACCGGTGACCTCCATTCCTGCCTGTTCGGGATCTCTGTTTTGCTTGTGGCTTCAAAACTTCCACCATTGGCACCATGCTCCTGTTACCTCTATGACCTCGGTGGTCACTGCCCATCTGGATCACGTACACCAGCTCTAATGCGTTTGTTTATGGTCTTCTTGGCATTTGTGTGTAGTCTCTATGTCATCCAACTCGGCATTAGTCTTGGTGACTCACCACCGAGCCACACCCAATGCAAGTTTCGTTGGCTTTTGACCATGCCAGGCACTACCAGCCTAACTCCTCGAGCTCTCCATCTCCCACTCGATGAATTCTTCGGTGTTCCACCTCATTACATTGCTTTTGCACACTTAACTTGGTGTAACTCCCGGTTTGGCGACTATAACTTAGTGCATTGACTCGGCGAGCCACCCCAACTCCTCGGCCCAGAGCAACTGCTTCTAACTCAGTGCATTGGCACTCAACAACTTGGTCAATAGCTCATCTCCTAGCTCATTCCCTTTTAGACTTGTTTGGCGGTTAAAACAATCCAGTTTTTTATGTTTTAAGGATAAAAACATTCATGTTGGCATTGTAATATTTTTTGGGATCTATTTTTCTTGTATTTAATGTCCTTCATTCGTGTGTCGAAGACGGAGGGTGAGGTCCGGGGTTGGAAGGAGGCTAATCCCCCTCACAAGAAAAACAAACCCTGCCTAAAATTTGATGCCATTTCCAACGAGTACCCACACGACACCCTTTGCACCCATTTCGGGCACTTTTTAAATCAGTTTGCAAAGCTTATTGGCATTTTCCATCAGTTGTGGGAATCGTTTTCTTGCTATAACTTTTGACTTGCTTTGCTCGGTTTTGAGTGCTTCTTTAGTCAAATTTGCATGATTTTTCACACATTACGTGATGAAATTGTTAGTTTTGTAAACACACTACTTTATAAAGTGCCACATTATGGGGGTCACTAGTACTCTTAGGTTTTTACTACATGCAGACGCATTATCGCCAGTCCGACGTCTTGCATTTGTGCACCTTGCACTTTTGATTCCGCATCATGGAGGGTGATATTTCTAGACTTGAGCATCATAGGATCACCTTACAACCTCCACCACTTCTTCTTGGGAGAGAGAACTATTCAACTTGGCATGCTTCTATGGAATGCTACTTCACCTACAAGGGTCTTTCACACTTCTTGCTTGGGCCAGTTCTTGCACCCACTGATCATCGTCATCTGAGGACTTTCTTAACACTTGTGACCATGTTTTTGGTCACTTGATGATACATGTCTCCACATCTCTCTGGTTTCACATGGCAGACTTAAATCCACCCCACCGTGTCTAGAGCATTCTTCAGTCCCTATATGGAAACCCTTCACATATTGTCATTGTTGTTGTTGTTGTTGATTCAGTTGTCTCCTCTATTTCTTCATGTGATGAAAGTTCCATTGATACTGAACTCGATTGGTTATACTTCGATGACAAGGATTGTGCACCTAGTTCTGATGTCAAGAGTACTACAGAGGACTCTTCTCCTCCTCTCACTATTCTAGAGAGTGTTGACACATCCCACATCTCATCAGATATTGAGCAGTCTCCTATACAGTCTCATACAGTCATCAAACCCGCCTCTTTTCCACCTTCAATATGTGAGGCCCCTTTTACTCCTCTACCCTCATTGGATACTCATAATTATCTCGACATCACTCTTCA
Organism: Taxus wallichiana var. yunnanensis; assembly: GCA_018340775.1. Classification (NCBI taxonomy): domain Eukaryota; kingdom Viridiplantae; phylum Streptophyta; class Pinopsida; order Cupressales; family Taxaceae; genus Taxus; species Taxus wallichiana. The sequence goes on from CM031238.1 coordinate 106,722,814, forward strand.
TTTGTTGATCCCCCTCATTGGGACAGTATCTTGCGACCTTAGTCATCTTTTTGCAGAGTACACTTATGATGTACTACAGGTTCCTCATCCATCTATAGGTATTTCAGAGGAGTTCATCATCTCCATTGTTGGGAGTGCCCCTTCGGGACTCTTACCACTTCTACTTTTCTGGAGACCTTCATTGATCCACCCTTACTTGTGGATCCATTTTATGTTGTGGGGGATGTTTTGTTGCCTTCACATTAGTTGGACATCCTTTCTATAGGCGTTCATCCTTCATAATCTAATAGTTCTAGCACTTGTTACATTACCTTCGGTTCCTTCACACTCACTTGCTAGACCTATGTCACACTTTCATGGACCAGACTCAAAGTTCTTCATGTTGCTTTGCCTTTGGTTTCCTTCACGGAGTGGGCAGACTTCCAACACATCATTTATGTCCTTCCTAAGGGCAGGCACATAATTTGGTGCGAATGGATCTTCTTCAGTCCAGAGGCAAAGGATCTCATCATCGACATTATTCAGGAGACTTCTTAGAGTTGCAGAGTTCAGATCTATCCATGGCATCTTCTACATCCCTCTCGTCTCCCTCTTCTTCTCTCTTCTTCATCTTTCCAGAGATTGCCCTTTTGTACATGGGTACCTTTTCAGGCTAGTCTATGGCCAGGACCCATCTTTGGCATCTTTCTTATATTAGAGAGTGTTTTGTTCTCTTGTGGTGGATGTTTTTCCCACTGGATTTTCCTTCACTTCTTGGGACTTATTTTTGTGCATGGGTACCTCATCAGGCTTTGTGTCAGGGACCCATTTTTCATTTCTGACTTGCCACCTCATCCAAGGTTACGATGAAGGGGGTTGTTGGTGTGTTTATTTTCCACATCATTAGGTGAGTCATCTCACTTAGGTGAGATCGTAGGTCCATGTTTCATTTAGGGGTCATTATGAGATTCTCTTATACGTTAGTCGTCATATATTCATCATTGGGAGTTACACTTATATTCTGGGAATGCAACTCGCCCTCTCTACTTGAGTTGTCATGATTGCAGCAGCATGGGGTTACTCAACACCTCCTATATGTACACCCCTTTGGATCTATGAGATAGAGAGAGTTTGGGGGATTGTAATAAGGTTTTGCCCTTGTTTGTAATCTTTATGCACATTCGGTTGATTCTCTCTCCTTCCAAGATCTCTTCGCACTACCATTCGAACATCCGTTGATGTGCACATCATCCCTCATGATCCTCGCTTTCGGGTTTCAAACCCTCTTTCAGGTAGCCCACTATTCAAAGTGCGTCGACATCTTCCATGGAACCACCTGAGACCGTCGACCTTCATGTGTTGTATCTTCGGTTTCTTGGAATTAATAATGCTCATTCAATCCTTTCATAAGCGTAGAAGAGTATGACTAATTGAATTTATTGAATTTAATTTACTCTAATTTAAATTTTGATGTCCTTTGTGGGCCCATTTTTAATTGCGTAGAAAAAACGAAGATAAATATTTTATTGGTGGTGTGATGAAATGGAAGAGTTTACACAACAATAAAATTTTGAGTGGTTATTAGCGTCTTACTACGCCAATGACATTTTCAGCAAGGGAAATGCCTGGTTGGCAGCTAACAGGTGCTAGATATTCAACGGATGAGATAGCTTCTGTTGTTGTCGTAAATGGACGTTGAAAAAATAATCTCAGCCTTCCATTTCACTTCCCCCTTAAAGCTAACATCACCTCCGTGAATCACATTTTTGTGCATTCGCCATGCATGCCATATCCCACTTCTCTATCAAACAATTATGAAGGCTTATCATGTAATATCCCTATTCTACAACCCTTCCTCCTTTTATGTTTTGGTCCCTCAAAATCAACCTCTTCCTAGACTTCCCCTTTAGCGTTCACATCACACATTTCACATGCGATTGTTAGTTATTTATCCCTCCACATTTGAAAGATATGATTATATTTTTGAAAATTTTCAAATGTATTCAAACTAAAATGAACTACGGAGAGGGCCCCAAAGAGTATTTATTCAACAAAAAAAAACCTTTGTCAAATATTTTTTCACGCGAGAAGAAATGTTGAGATAGAATGTCTCAAGGGGGGTATTTATTTTCACCAACCAACCATAACCACCCACCAACCATTATACACTTTAATTAAAACATTTGAAACATGCTTTGGTGCCAAAGGAGGTCCTAGCTTATAAATTAATTAAATAAATAACATTTAAAATATAATGCAATAAAATTAAATAACATAGGAGACATTTACGTGGAAAACCCAAAGGGTAAAAACCACAGTGCAAACACGGTAAGATTTCCATTACACAAAACAAGGATTTACCCAAAGAAAAATCCGTTCACCTCACTCCTCTCCACCACGTGAATTCCATACACTTGATTTGAATTATTCTCACCTCGACCCAACGCGTCAATTTAAATAATTTAACCGGGTGTGACTTCTCACGAAACACCCCAACTTTTTAATAATTGATTTATAAAAATCAATTAAACCATAAACATAAAGTTTATATTAAATAAATTAAAATATATAATATTCTAATTTATTTAATTATAAACTATAGTTTATATAACTAGAACACTTAATATTAATGTTCTAACACATAGTTTTATCATCGCCTTCTTGACTACTATGAAGGGAGGCGGGTATCCCACCGTATTAATCATTACTAAATATGGAGAAATCAAGAGAATAAATAGATCAAAATTGGGGCCAATATCTAGTTCAATTTTAATGATTGTTTTAATATAGATCTCAAACGTAAGCATTTATGATAAAAAGTGTATGTCATGAACAAGGGACCCACAAAATTCATTTTGTATTCTCGAACAAGCCGAGATTATAAGAGGCCTCATGGTGGATCTTAACAAAGTGTGGTCATATGCATTTGCATCTTCCTTGATAGTAAGAAAGGTGTTGAGCCAAAGGTGAGACCAATAATTGGGATCCTTTATCTTTCGCAATCGGTACATTTACTTTGATGGCCACTCTACGCATGTCAAACTATTTTTGGTGATGTGATTTCCTGTTATTTCCTTAAAAATACAAAATAATAATTTTGATACACCTTTAATGAAATATATAAAAAATTATTCTATAGTTATTTAAATCTTTTATATGTCAATATAATTTATATAAATAATATAAAAATGATGGTCACGTTTTAAAAATTCAAGTCACATACGATAGTTTTTTCAAATATTTGCAAGTATTTTACATCTAAAATCAAAGAAAATGTTTATATGGCCATCAAATTTAACATTTATATGTAATCCATTTATACTGGCATAAGGCATCTAAGTCAAACCTCCTAAAAAATCTCCTTCCTCAAAATTTAGGTCGCCACCACTAAGCATGGTTATGGAGTGTTAACCATAGGGACCTTGAATTCGTTATAGGTGTCACATGTTTCATTATTTTTGTGATCGCTAGTAAATTCTAATTTTAAAGAATTCTTTTTTGTGAGTTTTGACACCATGAATAATATAGTGATGAATAATATGTGTTTTAATATAAAGCTAATGTCCCCATTTATTCCAATGTATGCGACCTATATTTTAGTAGTAATATTTAATGTTTTCAAATTTGTTGTGGCTCTTCTGATATGTGTCAAAATGTATTCTTTATATACCATGTTTGATCAATTTTCAAGTATTTTCTATTTTCAATTCTTATTTTATTAAAATACGTAATAATGTAATATTTTTTTGATTTTAGTAATTCAACACGTATGTTATTGATATACATAATAATGTAGCATTTTATGTGTTGACATGTGAGTGTTTAGTTGTCATTAATGTAAAAGGATCATTAATGAAAAAGGAGGATGAAGGAGTGCAAGAGGAATTTTTTAGTGATTGTGACATGGCAGGACAAGGCATGACATGAGTTCATGGTGTCATGATTGAGATCACCTGGTAAGGTTTGGCTTCTTGAGTAGCTAGTGACTTGTAGAGGCATGATGGTGATGTGATAGAGTGTCATGGGTATGTCCCGATGTTAAAGCAGGTGTGTGATATTGTGATACTTGTCACAAGCATGAGGTACACAAGTGTGCATGAGTGGAATTAGTGAGATTTTCTTAGTCCAAAGAGGCCTAATCTTTGAGGCCTCGGTCACAGGATGACTTGGTATGATGGAATGAAGGCATGAGGAAGATAGAGAAGCATGGTCAAGGCATGGAGAGAATGAAGAGAGTGTGTTAAGACAATAATGTGAGTTTTATAATGCAGTACAAGTTTGAGCATGTTGAGCAGAAAAAATGTTGCTCTAAGGAGAAGACACACAAAGGATGCACGTGTAGGAACAAGGCACATTTGAAGGCATGGGAAGATAGGGAAGGAAACATGCGCCAGAACATTTTGGCTTAAGAATTATCCATTTTTATGGATAAGGGATATTTTTGGAGATAACATGCGGAGCACACATAGAGATGAAGAATTACGCTACATGCAATGGTATTTTGGGAATGAGCAACTGGTTTAATAAGTGCCATGCATGGTTTAAGCTAATAATAGGATTTCTTCTTAGAGTTAACTATAGGACATCTATTATTAGAACACTTGCATGTTGTGCATGTTATTGTAAAGGCACATGGCTATTATCAGCATGCAACCTATTTTGAGAAGTGCATGGGTGGTGAAGGGCAAGTCCCCACCTCTATAAATATGTATTGAACTATGTAGTTTAGAGATCACCAAATTATTGTAGAGTTATGCTATTGGTTCTAATGCGTACATGACTCATGGAGATACTTTATAGTGTAAGAAGCTTCTATGTTTTACAGTGTTTAATGCAATGGAGTATATTGGTTGGATAATGGTGTTAGACATAATGAATCTGTTCTTATGTGGTTAACCTTATTATTGTCATTATTTAGTTCATGATTCTCTAAGATCTAGATCTGGTTTATGCACTGTGAAATTTTTATGTTTAGTTATGGATCTGAATATGATTTAACAACATCACACTAACATCATGTATAACCAACTCTAAGGAGGGACTCGATGCCTTTGCGCACTTCAGTGAGCACTCAACTCAGCCGAGTGATGTGCCAAAGCAGCCCGGGTTTTCACAAAGTAGATTTTAGGCTGCATCATTGGTTCTGTTGTTGGGACCTCTTTTTCGGCTATTTTTAGGATGTTTCGTGATGAAGACGTACCGGTTGACCCTAGCAACTATTGAGTAGTGGAAAGTAGATCTGGAAGAAGAATACACTCAGAGGTTCAACACTGGATCTGAGTTTGACACATGCACGTGGGTGGAGCAGAACTTGTATGACTGTTTGTATGATAATTTCTTCTTTATCTTTCCGATAGAGCTTTACGAGTGGCTGGTTGCTTATGCATCTAAAATGAATTGGAGGTATCGCACACTTGTCTGGATGCAGGAATAATTTCTGGCCCTATATGATGTTGATCTGATTTGGACATGTGCTATGGATACTTGGTTCCATAGTGTTCTAAACAACTATATTTTGGAGTACTCAATTTCCACTTACTCTTTCTCGGAGGTAGTTGAGTTCCAGTTTTTACGTTATCCCGGGGAACCTATCTGCAAGGCATTCCACTGGCGATCAAAATCTTGATGGTAACCCTAAACTTAGAAGAAAATTTGATTGCTAGCTAAACCCTACCACACATGCGGGGGAGGAGCAGGTTTGGTGAAGGATGATAGACCTAGTGGTAGAGAAGAAAGAGAAGAAAGGTGGATTAAGTACAATACGGAGCGCACGCAAGGGGAGTTAGAGAAGCATCGCGATATTACAAAATGGATAGAATTGAGGAGAGAGATGGCTCGTGAAGGATTTGAAGCTCACGCAAAAGGCATAGAGCTAGAGCATCTGGAACTCCCCCATTTGGGAAAGCATGATAGGGAACCCTCATCAGCATCATATGAGAGCATGCCACAAGAGACGACATGAGCCACGGGCACGCATCTGAATCTACTTGGCAACCTAGCCCTTACACATAGTTTTCCAAAGATCTAGTATAACCAAAGTCAACAAGCTATTTTGGACATTAGAATAACAACAAAAATCAAATAACAAGTACATATATGGTCAAGAAAATGTCTTCTTTGTTATTTGGAGGTACCTTTTCAGAGCATCATTGGCACATAACTCAAGTGCGCAGAATTTTGGACTCACTTCTAGGAGTAGTACCACCTCGCAGACTGTAGGAGTTCATTTTAGTACCACTATTGGGACACAAGGTAGTACATCTTCTGGTTCACTTCTGACTACATGTGGAGGATCAATGCGGGCATAGGTGGCTTTGGTTTTGGTGGATTCGGTGGGTCTAGAGGTAGAGGTAACACAAGAGGTTCTGGATCAAGTGGGCATGGTCCTCACCAACCCCATAATATTTACATGGAGATGTAGCTTCATCTTCCAAAGTATAGGGGAATAGAAGATGTTGCTTTGAGAATGTGCACTTGTGAGAGATATTGTGGCATGTAAAAGGAATCATTTCTTCTAAGTGCAAGACAAGTCGGGTTTGCAACTACGTGCAAGGATGCGCACATAGTTAAAAACAAACATAACACAAGAATACCATAGACTATGATACGAAGGAATGATGAAAAATCTGAAATATAAGTGTAAATTATAATATCAACATGAAATTGTTACAATCTCACCCATGAGGTACTTCAAGTGTTACTAACTTCACTTGCCTTCCAACAATAACTATGGGAGAAACTTCACAATGGCTTCTTTAACACACCTTCTAAATGATGGCTTCCTTTACACACTTACTCATACAATATTTCTCACTACTTCCTTCTATGCTAAATGAGGGGGTGGCCTCTTTATTTATAGGAATTCAGGCTTATCCACCCTATCTCTAAGATAGGATAGGAAATCTCTTCCGGCCAATCATATTCCATGCCTAAACTCTTGCCTTTACATGTAGGCTTATCTTCTAAGATAAGATAAACCTTATCATCTCACATGGGTTCCACCTTTTTAGACTTTTCCACAAATAAAATACACAAAATATTTATGACATCACTCTTTGTCCTTATTACAAATATAATATTTCTAATTCCTAATCATGTAGACCCTACTTCTCTACTTACCCCAACTTTGACATTTTAACATTACCGGACCACTTACGACAAATATTTACTTTTTACCACAACATTCCTATTGTAGACTTTTACCATACTCTACTTTTTATTGGCAGCACCGCATCGATGGCACGTTATCTTCTATCAGACGCCACTACTAATCATACTTAACAACATCCTATTCCTAATACATACATAATAAAATAGAAATTACGGAGGAAAATTTTAATGTCGACATTTTCCCCTTCCTAGCTTCTACTCCGTCCCGGAGTAGACTATTCTGGTGCTTGGAAAATCTTTAACTTGTCGTGGTTGACCCATTTCGTAATGGGAGTGCCATCCAATTCCTCCAATTGATATGTACCATTTTCATGCACAACTGCTATTTTGTAGGGCCCCATCCATTTGGGAAGAAATTTTCTCTTCCTTCTTTTTTTGTATCTGGAATCATATACTAGAACCAAGTCATTCACATGAAATGGAGACCAATGGATCTTTTGATCAAAGTATTCCTTCGCTTCATTTTCTTCTTATAGCTTGATCCTTCGCTATTTCCTCATTTCCTCTAGCAAATGAAGATGCACCAACCTTTCTTTTACTCAATCACTTTCATCCATCCTTTCATTTTTCATAACTCTCACAAAGGGGAATATCAAACTCAATAGAAGAACTCGGATCAATGCCATAAGCCAACTAAAATGGGGAGTATCCTGTTTCTGACTTTGATGTTGCCCTATATGCCCACAATGCTGCATGAATCCTTTTATCCCACTTATGTACCTGCAAGGCTGCATCTTTTGCTAGAATTTGACACAACACAAAATTTGTTCATTCCACCTATCCATTTGTGCTTGGCTTGTATGTTGTTTCCTTCCTGTGCTTAATAGAAAACTTGTTGACTAGGGCTTCTACCACCTCATTAATGAAGTGGCTTCCTTGATCTCATTACAATTTCTAATGGGCAACCAAATCTAGTGACAATGCATTCATATATGAACCTTACCACTTCATCCATGGAAGTTGTTTTCAATGGCCTAGCTTCAACCCACTTGGTTAAATAATCTGTGGCAACTACAATATACTTATTTTGGCATGGGGTAGTTGAAGTGGACCTACAATATCTATTCCCACTTTTCAAAGGGACCAAGTGGAAGAATAGGGCATAATGGAGCTGATGAAGTCTTACTGTTACCATGTGTTTGAAAAATATCACATGTCTTACAATAATTATAACAATCTCTAAAAAGAGTGGGCCAAAGATAACCTCGCATCCAAGATCCTTCTTGTAAGTTGTCCAGAGAAGTGTCCTCCACATGTACCATTGTGGAATTCTTCTATCAGCTCCTTCCTTGATCACGTCCAACTACGCCTCTCAGATCTATCCCATCGTGTCCTATTCAAATAATACTCCATGTAAATAGAATATGGACGATCGGCTTGAGTAATCTTCCTCTTAGTCTTTGCATTGGCACCATCAGAAACTTGAATTCATTCAGATAATTCCAAATATCTATGTATTCACTAGGGATCGTGTCAAGGGATAACAATGTTGCATCTAGGGAAATCATCATCATCACAAGATGAACTAAACCATCATAGGCTCGAGAGAGTGCATCTCGCATTGACATGCTTCTTTCCGCCTATCTATAATATCAAATTCAAATTCTTGTAGAAAAATTATCCATCTTGCTATCCTCCCTGATGGGTTAGGCTTATTTACAATATATTTTAGAGCCTGATGATCTGTTACAACTATAAATTTCTGCCCTAGCAAGTAATTTCTAAACTTCTTTACAACAAAAATGATAGCTAGAGCCTCTTTTTCAATTACAATATAATTTACCTCAGCACTGCTCATTTGTCTACTCCCAAAGTAAACTGGATGATCATTCCCATTTTCATCCTTTTGGCTCAGAGTACTTCCTAGTGCTGCATCTGAGGCATCAATATACACAATGAATGGCTTGCTCCAATCTGATTCTTTAAAATAGGTGAAGACACCAAAGCTTCCTTCAGTTGTTCAAAAGCTTCATGCGCCTTATTTCCCGGTTCATAAGTAACATCCTTCTTCAAGAACTCAAGGTTAGTGGTTGTGCAATCTTTGAGAAATTCTTGATGAACCTTCTATAAGAACCCACATGGCCTAAAAATGATCTCAACTTACTTCTATTCATAGAAAATGGTAACTCTTTGATTTTTGAAACTTTATCAGATCAAGCACTAATACCATCTCTGATACAACATGCCCTAACAAAACACCTTTAGAACATCCAAAGACACACTTTGTAGGGTTTAGTGAGGCTTGTGCTTCATCTAACCTTTGAAATGTTGTCTCCATCTCAGTGCAGTGGTCCATCTTGCTCCCATAGATGCAAAAATCATCCAGAAATACTCTGATGAAGTTCCCAATGTAGGGTTCAAACACCCTATTCATCAAGCGCTGAACGTTGCCGAGCATTACACAACCCAAAAGGCATAACTCTATAAGCAAACGTCCCAAGGAGTGGTGAACGTGGTCTTCAATCGATCTTTCTCTCGCTATACGAACTTGGTCAGATCCGCTATATCCATCAAAAAGAAACTATAAAGACTCCTGCCAACTACTTCGTCCAAGATCTGATCTGAGAATGGAAGAGGGTAATGATCCTTCTTTGTTTCCTTGTTGAGCTTCCTATAATCAACACAAATGCGTAGTTTCCCATTCTTTTTTATTGAGATCACAATGGGAGAAACCCATTCTCAAATTCTCCACAAAGAAATATGAATCCCGCATCAAGCAACTTATCTATTTCTTCTTTTACGCCTTTGAAAAATTAGGATTCATTCTATATGGCATTTGCTTTATGGGCTTAAGACCATCTACCAGCTCAATAGAATGTTCTACCCAACTTACTTGATGGAGTTCCTTGTAATCAAAAGTGAATAGGTGTATGTACCTTCAAAGAGCTAGAGGTAGGATTCCTTCTCACTCTCCATCACAACATCACCAATCTTTATTTGTTGGAGACGATCATCAATTTCTTCTTCGATAATCTTATGGGTTCATGAGTCGGTGTGACTCGAAGGATATCCATGACCAAACATCAACCTCACTTTCTTCATCTTCTCGTGTCCACTTCACTAGTACTAGAGTAATCGTAGGATGTCCAATCATCATTTTCATCACTTGAATCCACAGTGTTCTACTTTTATGATGCCGAGGATCACGTTTATCTTCACCCTCTCTCTCGCCACGTCCAAGTGTCATGAAGCCTTCATTCCAAAGAGTTTCTTGCATGAACTCTCCTTAGCCATGGCCTTCCCAACAACATTGGGTACGCAATACTCATTTTTCATCACCTCGAAAGTCTACCACACATACAACACCCATAATGTATATTGCCACATTTGAAACAACACCTTCTCGGTTTAGTTTTTCCTTTATTTAATGACCTTAACATAAGTGTTTGAGGGGCGATCAATTTTTAAACCCAACATATTCATTACAGACTCATCATTACATTAACTCGCAACACCTCCATCAACTAAGACATCATGAATTGAAATACCATTACATAATACCTCAGCTTGTGAGCATAGGATCCGCCTCTCTACCTCCAAAATAGGTACCTCAACCTCCTTACTTCGCCGAGCATTGAGTCCACTTCGCAGCTCCCGCCTCTTCTCGTAAGACATAGCCAAAGTTGACCATATGTAATATTTGTAGCCTTTTGATAGATCTTCTAAGATGGAGTATGGTCCTTGTCCCCGTGAAATTAGAAAATCCCGCACACCCAACTTTCTTCTCCTATGTTTCTTACTAGTTTCTCCTTTCATCTTCTTAGATCATTTCCATCTTGGTTATCTTTTTCTTTCTTTCTTTTTTTTGTTACAAACACATCTACTTCATTATTTATGCTCCTATCTACTACATCAAAAGAATTCATAGTGCTTTTCTTTATCATTATCTCTCGTACTGTATGTGTAGAAGCTCTATCTCGACAATTATACTTATAATGACCCTTTTTATGACAACCATAACATACAACTTCAGAAATATTTCTTTTTGACCTCTATCTCCTCCCCGAGAACTAAATTCTTTTCCTCAAGAAGATTAATAGTTAATCGCCCATCTTCCCGAGAGCAGATCTTCATACTCAGTAGATGTACTAGGAAAAGATTTGTGCTCACCGAGAGTGGTCAGGATTCTGACCAAAGGTGTTGGTGTAGGCTCTACCTTAGCAACAATTTCTTTGGGCTCTTCTTCCATGCTTTCTTCTTGCCTTCTTGCAATCTCCTTTGCTTGTTCAATGGTAGCTGGGTGGTCATACTTCACTCATTGTCTGATCTCTGGCTTCATCCCAAGAATGAAGTGCTTACAGAGGAGATTATCCATGCCATTCATCAACCCATCCGCTAATCCTTCCTTCCGGATCTGGGCATCGAGCTTCCTCCTTAGCTCTAGAACACGAGCATGATAATCCCTTATCTTCTCCTTCTCTCCTTGGGATAGCTTTGTGATATCGATCATGAGATCTGCATATTTCTGTTGTTCACCAAATTCTTCAAGAAAACTTTCAGTTAATAAATCCCATGAGTTTTTCACATTATCACCTAGTGTTTCAAACCACCTAAGGGCTGAACCATCCAAAAAGGTAGGAAAAAATTCAGTCCATTGTTCCTCTTTATGAGGCCATTACAAATACAAGATCGTTTAAACTCTTGAATGAAAGAGGAAGCATCTTCATTAGATTGGGCTGAAAAAAGGAATCTTCCCCATTTTCAAAAGTAACCACAATGAAATACCAACCCACAAGTACAATCAACAAGACTTATGTGCACAAATAATTGGAATCACTATAATAGAAAGTGACTTTACACCTTTCTACAAAGAAAATAGGAATGACCACTATGGTAAAACTTGACTTATCATGGTAAAACTGACTTTACATGGTAAACACTATTCACGGTAAAAAGTGAAGTTATCATGGTAAATACTATTCATGGTAAAAAGTAAAGTTACTATGGTAAATACTATTCACGGTAAAAGTGACTTTACCATGGTAACTACTATGCACAATAAAAACAAGGTTACCCTCCAAATGATTTCTGACTAAGTGGGAATATCTCTCCAGAAAATCCACCAACGAGGAATGGTCCCAGCAATGGAACCAAAATGTCATCACCAATCCAACACTATGATAATTCTCCACCGAACTCCTCGTGCTATGATTATTTACTAATGCACAACCTTTAGTTTGGTGGATGTAATCTGGAAACACAACAACAAACATAACACAAGAATACCATAGACTATGATACGAAGGAATGATGACAAATCTGAAATATAAGTGTAAATTATAATATCAACATGAAATTGTTACAATCTCACCCATGAGGTACTTCAAGTGTTACTAACTTCACTTGCCTTCCAACAATAACTATGGGAGAAACTTCACAATGGCTTCTTTAACACACCTTCTAAATGATGGCTTCCTTTACACACTTACTCATACAATATTTCTCACTACTTCCTTCTATGCTAAATGAGGGGGGTGGCCTCTTTATTTATAGGAATTCAGGCTTATCCACCCTATCTCTAAGATAGGATAGGAAATCTCTTCCGCCAATCATATTCCATGCCTAAACTCTTGCCTTTACATGTAGGCTTATCTTCTAAGATAAGATAAACCTTATCATCTCACATGGGTTCCACCTTTTTAGACTTTTCCACAAATAAAATACACAAAATATTTATGACATCACTCTTTGTCCTTATTACAAATATAATATTTCTAATTCCTAATCATGTAGACCCTACTTCTCTACTTACCCCAACTTTGACATTTTAACATTACCAGACCACTTACGACAAATATTTACTTTTACCACAACATTCCTATTGTACTTTGATTGCTACCGTATTCTACTTTATTGGTGGCCATTTATCTCTTATCTTATCGAAGTCACTACTAATCATACGAACAACATTATTCCTTATCTTCTATCGACGCCACTACTAATCATACTTAACAACATCCTATTCCTAATACATACATAATAAAATATGGAATGTGTTATACATGCGGATCTCCTAACCACTACAAAGCGCGAATGCCCTCAATATATTACTTGTTATTTTTGTGGGAAGAATCATAACTATGAGGAATGTTTGGACTTATATGAGAATCTTAGAAGTAGCATAAATACGAGGACAAGGGTACATGGATGGTTAGAATACAATGTGCCATGGAAAATCAATGGATGTAAAATTTGGCACCGGAACCTGAGGTAGTACCTATGAATATTACTACACGTGCTTTGAGGTTGCGCACGCTAGAGAGACGTTAAAACAAAATCCTACCATTACTAAGGAGTAGGTTTTACATGCAATATACCTAGATCCTACACATCATAAGAAGGTTTATTAGGAAACCATAGAGGTACTCAGAAATATTCAAGGTGAAATACAATGTTTAAAGGAACAGTCACGAAAGTTGCAACAAAAGAAGGCCGCAGAGACGGTCCAGTCAGATGTTGAGGATTTGAAAGAGGTATGAAATATGCTGCACTAAGAGAACATTATTCCATTACTAGGGAATTGGCTAAAGGGGAACACTCCACGCGCAAGTATTGAGATTGGATGGAAGATACTGCATGCTAATCTTACCCCTCATATCTTGGATTATGACAAGGAGATCACTTTGAATGTTGTTGTGGATGAGTGGCTTTTGAGAAATATATTGATTCGACACATGCGCGTAAGTGAATGTGCTTACTTTAGATGCATGGGTACTATACGTACTCAAAATTATAAGGTACTTATCTCGTCAAACAACGTAACAGCCCCCAATGATGATACAGTCTCCTTGCAAGGTGTTCGAGATCCGAAAGGATCTCCAAGTATGCGTTAACATCTCGCATACCCCGCTTAGCCCCGCGTGCTTTGTTTTTCCCTTTTCCCCTCTTTTCTTGGCCTTTTGCTCTTCAAAGTTGATGAAACCGCCACCCCGCTCGGGCAGCGGTCTCAGACCACCGCCCGAATAGGGCGCGGTCCTTACACATTTTCCGAAAGATCTTTTAACATGACTCATGCAATTTCAATATTTTACCAGCTTTCTTTCACCGCCATAAGCTTCGCATTTATGATTCTAGTTCCCTGGAATAGTGTTTTGCCATTGTTTATAGTTTAAGAGTTCTATTTGGTTTTAACCTTGGGTAAATGCAAATGTTATAAATAGTTGGCTTGTGCTCAAGCAAATGGCCCCTCAAATTTGCCTCTGAATTTCTCTTTGCAATAGATTAGTCTTTCATTTTGCTTAGAGTTCTTAGTTTCTTTCATTGCATGCTTAGTTAGTATTGTTTTGTTGTTAGGAAGCCACATATCCATCTTGTGCAAGTGTTGTTGACATTTTATCCAATCCATTGGAGTAGAATAGTTTGTTTTCAATAGGAAGCCATTAAAGTTGCAGGTTTTGTTCTTCAAACAGGATAGTTTCAGGTTCTAGACGCTTTATGTTGCATGACTCGCAATAAATCCCGCTAGGAATTGCATAAGCCAAGCTCTGTACTCTTGCGCTATCCCTCTCCTACTCGCATTGTATTCAGTCTGTATCCTAAGCTGCCTTTATCCCAATATCTACTTCTGTTGATGCTAGCATTACACACTTTTCTGGATCCACGTGAACATGAAGGAATGAGGAGATCACACTGAGGGGACAAGATCACACACACCATCGGATTCGCCACTGTTCTGCAGAATCCAGGTTCTAGCTTTCAAAGTTCTAGTTAGAAACATATCAAATAAAGTAGCCAATCACTTTATTTCAGTCAATTCTACTCTCGATATTGCCAGGGAAGCTGTGGGGATTGATAGTTTCTGAGAAACTATGATTCACTCCTCACTTCTGAGGTAGGATTGAGAGTCTTGCAAATAGATTAAGTCAATTATTTCATTGTTTAGAATAGGTTCACATCTCAGACAGTGAATAACCACACCGGTTATCTCGTTTGTTTAGTTTTAGTATAAAGTAGTTTAATTGTTGCTTGTAGTTATAATGTTTCAATCATATATTTTGTTTAGATTAGTTTCCTTTCAATAGTAGTATAAATTTTTATTTTCAGTTTAAGTTAATTCAGAGACTTCATAACTAGATTAAATGCTTAAATTCTAGTTAGGAGGATAAACCACTAAGGAATTTATGCTACCCGCTCATAGCCTCTAAATCTCCCCTTTGTCATTTCAGCTACCACGAGATCACACTACCAGATCTTAGTCCACTGATCCTCCCATAGTTAGCTTTAGGAAAGTTGCTTGTCGATTCTCATCCTCACCTGTAGCTTTTCTATCGTAGAAAACTGACCATAATCCCGACTGTGACTTCATCTAAGTCACCCGCATTTCAAACCACCGGCTGTCTCGGCACGACCTCGGGAGGTCGGGTACGGGAAGGTCACTTGCCGATTATCATCCTCGCATGTCACTTTTCCATCGTACAAAATTGGTGAACCCGACGTGAAATCAAACAACCGCCTCATCACCTTTACCTCATCAGCCTTCACATCAGCTTCACCAACAAAATTGGTGAACCCGACGTGAAAGTTCCTACTTTCTAAATATGGAATCTTATTCTTACTTATATTGTCAAATTGTTTTACTCTGTCTCATCGGCCTTCACATCAGCTTCACCAACAAAATTGGTGAACTCGACATGAAACTTCCTACCTTCCGATTCGAGTCATTTTTCTACTTCATTAAACTTTCACCTTCGCTCCTTCCCATTATTCTCCGCGAGTATTCATATACCCCCGAATATGTCTGGATTTGATGCATATGACAAACCCTCTTGGGTCTTGAGGCATACTACGCCCAACAGAATAGACAATCATCACCCTCGCTCTCAGTATGGGGCGACAACTATTAAACTAATCAATTGTCAACACAAACTCCAAGGATTAGATATAGCTCGTCCTTCCAAACAGAGGAGTTGGATCAACTCGCTCAAACGCAACTAATAGGGCCTTCAGGCTCGAACAACATGACGTTCACAGGAGAATCAAGTTCGTCTCCTCAGGTACTACTTAGAAAACAAATTAGTAGACAATCAGACTCATACCTCGGGTTTAGATGATGAACATTCGGTATGTTATACCAGAACGAACAACGTTATCGAAGTATGTACCCACCCATGGGAGTTTACAAACACAACCCAAGGTTTTTTTTCGAGAAAATACCTCTATGCCACTGCATATAGAAAATGCCCTCGGAGAAACTTGGCAGGGCAATGATCAGTTCATAGCAGGATATCACATGCCTATACAACACCATGATATACAACAAACGCCACCAAGGCAAAGTATCATGACTTCACCAAATGAAGTCATTTCAACTCTAGTAGAAAAGGTTAGAGGGTTAGAACTTGCCCAAGCAAGTCAAAATTCTCAATTCATGCAAGCAGGAAGTTCCAATCCTCCACACCATCCTAGCCAAGTAGACCTCCTCACAGGAGTAGGCACGTTAGGCATGACTCCTCAGTATTCACAACAAACCCCAACAAGAGCTGCCATTTTTAACACCGTTCTGACACCTCCCGGTCTAGTACAAAGTAATCCCTTCCTGGACAATACCCCTTCATACTTAAACATGTACTCCAAATCACCACAAGGGGATATTTTCTCCTCTCCAGCATGTTTTCTCAAACACAAGGGCTTCCTTATGCCCCCGCCAATGCGTACACTACACCATACTAACAACCCATTCCACTGCCGCTCCCTCAACAGGCACCATCAATGGTCAAAACATATGCGATAGGGACTTACTCAGAATATTTGAAAGAGCCCTTGGATTTCACCATACGAAGCGTCATGCTTCCAAGACCTCTTCCCGATTTTCCCAAATACAAAGGTGAGGGAGATCCGAACGCACATATCAAGGCTTATGCTAAAACCATTCGAGAACTACTCTCATGGGATGGGGTTGTCACCAAAATATTTCCCAAAACC
Organism: Taxus wallichiana var. yunnanensis; assembly: GCA_018340775.1. NCBI lineage: Eukaryota > Viridiplantae > Streptophyta > Pinopsida > Cupressales > Taxaceae > Taxus > Taxus wallichiana. Next base: position 106,739,884 of record CM031238.1, read on the forward strand.
TTGGAAGATATCACTCTCGATTGGTATTATAGAATACCTGAGGCTTCCATCCATTCATTCAAACAACTCATGTCAGATTTCATCAAGGCATTTGACATGAACAAACTATTAAGAACAGGAATCAGGGAATTCTTACACATCAAGCAAGAACACAACGAATCATCGCCCATTTCATCCGTGAGGTGGCGTACGGTTCTTTATTCTTCAAAGAAGTGCTCCAAACATGGATCGAGATGGAACTATGCGATTTACTCCTTCATTCTCTTAGCAGAGAGGTAAAGGAAGAAGTCCAGAAGTTCCCACTAAGAACTTACGATGAAGTACTTGAGAGCGCTCTCCGAATAGATCAAGTAGCGATAGATAGTGGTCGTAAGACATATGGAACAAATGGGACATTAATCACTCCCAACCAAAACACTATGACCTATCCTAATGCTGGGAATACCGATCAAGGACCTAAGATCCTTAAAGAAAACCGCGGGGTTACAACAGATGGAGTCACTGGTCAAGTCAAAGGACCAAATGTTGTGAACACCCCGGCACCTGCTAACAATCAACGCAATAATAACTTCACTCCAAATGATCAATATAGTGGATTCTAATCATCCTCCACAATAGAAAATCTAGTCACAAGGCCTTGCTCGGGTCCCAGATGGATATCAAAACCAAAGCCAAAGGCCACAACCTCGAAATTTCAACTATAACAACCAACAGCCCAATCAGAACTTTGGGCCACAACAGGATTCAAACCGATCGACCACGGAACTATAATCCCAATCTATATTGTGGTTTCCACAAAATTAGGGTCATGATACTAAGACTTGCCATGACTGCAAAAAATTCTTACAACGTCTACCAGAAGAGAAAAACAACTCTTTGTAGATATGTTTCGAAAATCCTACACTACCACTTGGTATGGGATCGGTTTCCCCACAAAACACTCCTCTCAAGATCTTCAATGATCCTCTCCCAAATCATTCTAACAATAACAGGTTAGATCCAAATGGGAAAAACAAAGGTATCATAATAAGAAATAACAATCAAGATGCCTCAACTCCTGACAACTCTCGGATTGCTCCTAACCTAGGTTCAAACGGTAATACAAAAATCTTAGGATTAGTTGAGTTGGAGGTTGAGTGTGAAATTAATGCAACAACTCGGACAAAGGACTATGTTTCACAACCCCTACCCGATATTTTCTGCGCACGAGATGAAGTTCCTACAATAGCAAGACCAGTAGGATCCTATGATTTAATATCAGATTTGAACAAGACCTTTTCCCACATTTCATTCCTAGATTTGTTGAAAAATTCACCCGCGCATCGCTTTGCGTTGCTCAATGAATTAGGTCTTGGTCATCTAATCAACGTTATGCCACCACCTGAAATGGAAGTAAACCATGTAGACTTTGACGTCTACCCTCCGTAAGCGGGCAGGAAGATAGGGATACTGAGTTTGTATTTAACATAAGCAAGATGCCAACAGACACTGAAATTTCACGTAGAGGTGATCCACCCTTGCACTTGCAGGTTTGGATTTACAACAACTACGTCAAGCGTGCAATGATTGACGATGGGGCGGCGTCAACATAGTCTCTTTCTCTTTCCTTCAAAAGCTAGGGTATGGAGAAACAAATTTTTCCTCAACCCGAAACACACTAAGAGGCTATGACAAATGCCTCAAAGCCACTTCAATTGGAACTATAATATTACCAGTCACCTTGGGACCTAAAACAATCCTCACTGAATTTTATATTATAGATCAGGAAACCAACTATAATATGATTCTCGGTCGTCCATGGATACATCGCATGAAGGCAATCCCTTCCACGTTATTCCAAGAAGTAAGGTTTTTACACCTAGGAAAGGTCTTCATCGCTAAGGGGGATCCTAAACCCTTTGATATACACTTAGAAAACCTCAAGAAAAAGAAAGGAGTCCATACAGAGCATGAACTTACCATGAATCAATTAAACAAACCGCCTCCAACAAAAGAGTTAGTCCCGGTCACCCCAGACATTCCAAAGGTTGAATTTGTTGACCCAAAAATATACGAGGTGGCAAAGACAAATAAAGATAAGTCAATTTCTGTGGAAATAGTCTCCACTAAAACCACAGCAGGAATTATGAAACTCTTGGAGAATGATGAGCCGATCTTTCTCCCATTCAAACCTCAAGGAATGGGTAGTCTTCTCGATATAGCATCTCTTCCCTCCGAAGACCTGAATCTAGATATGAACATGATAGAATTAACAAATGAAGAAGGGCAATTTAAAATTGAAACGATGCCTATCAAAACCATCTCTAGGCACTGCCCTATTCTAAAGCCTAGTTTCGACCCATGCGCGTCTGAAGCTAAGTTTTCCCTATCCATGGGGCAAGACCTCATCATTCGAAAAAATTTACAAATAAACACAATGCTCGATATGAGAGAGAAGGTCGAGCAGCATAGTCATGCTCACCCACATGCCATCTCTCAAAAACATGACAAAGAGGCACGCGAACGCCTCTTTCAGAAAAATGTTTTTAATAATGGAACATATACACCTCTGGGCAAGGGTTGTAAGTTCAAACCCAGAATGGTAGGCCCTCGTCAAGAGAATGAAAACTTTGAGGATAATGGTTCTCTGTTGTGTACTTCTAGGGGTGAAGAATTCGATATTCGTCAACTTTCTTCACCTTAGATATCATGACATATAGTCCCACCTACACTTTCATATGTACATGGTCACAATTGCATTGCATTAGTAATTCAGATTAAGTTCATTCTGCTCACTCATTTCATAAATATTGTAGTCCAGAACTTACTCTTAAGTAATCTGTTACAAATTTCTCAAGATATTTGCAAAAATATTCAAATCACATCTCTTCAAACATCATCAAGTGTTTTCAAATCTTCTCATCAAGTTCGACAGACAAACATTGACTGAAACCATACCAAGACCTGCATACTTGGCTTCGCTCTTTCTTTCTACTAGGTGAAGTTGTCCTTGCCTATGGTCATTCTAGAAGCTTCTTGGTGTCACATCTATCCCTCTTAAAATCTCTTGGAATGAAAGGATATACCAAAGTCATAGATCGAAATGTCAAAATCAAATGCAATCAAAAGCACCAAGCAAACAAAATATTTTATTTTACACACTTCTTTGCCCCATCAACCTTCGGTGATAAGCCCACATCTCTTACTAGTGATGTGAGGTTGGGAAAGGAAAGAAGTGCCCTTACTCACTTGTATCTTGCCTTTGGTGACAAACCCATGCTTCTTACTAGTGGCATGAGGCAGGGTGTGGGGGTCCAAGTCACACAAACTAACAAATCTTGGTATGCTAAAAACACAAGTCAAATTCTGTTAAGAGAAGGCATATATCCAAACATCCAAATTCCAAAGAGATCAAATCCTCAAAACTAGATTTTGTCAACCAGGTTTCCATTTATGAATCTAAGTCTAGATAAATTGAAAAGTAAGTGGCCTTCTAAGCTTGGTAGTAGTTCTGAGTAGGGTGGGTGTGTAGGTCCAAATTTGGTTCTTGTTCTTGTTTTGTCTGTCTCTCATCATTCCACTCAAATCAAACTCATACAACTTGTGCCCTTCCCAATTCTTGGTGTTGAGCCCTCGCATCTTACTAGTTGCGTGGATTTGGGATTGGGGCAAGTTCATCTCTTTATCGCTATACATTCATCACGTTTTGCCAACATAAGAAGAAATCACAGACATTTTCTAAAGAGGCCAAAAGTTCAAAACTACAACATGTTCGTCATCACATATCAGCATTGCAAAAGCAAATAAAGTAAAAACTTTCTGTTTAACATTTGTTATCACTTGTCATCCATTGCATACATTCTGAAAAGCATGTGAAAATCGGGAATTCTAAAACATATAAGAGTACACACATGAATCAAGTCAAGCCAACCCTATACAACAAATAACCAAGCCAAAAAGAGATATATGTACATATCACGGTGTGTCATAGCTTTTTACGATGTCATCGCACACTAGGTGCGGTCAAAACGCTTGCAATAAGCACAAAATACCAAAACATCATACTGGCCTCACAAAATGGAGACTAAGAAATAAAGGAACTCTGCCTATCCACGCCCTTTTGAGGCCCATTATGACTACTCTAGTTACAAATTTCTTAGGAGTTCTTCTAAAAAGCATTCAAAAACAACAAAAGCTAAGCCTAACGCAAAATACCATTCCAAAGCTCATTCCAATTCAATCATACTCAAAAATGAAAAGAGTGATCACCATGGACCCAAAGCTCAAAAATTACCAAATTGATACGCACAAATGAATTGGAAAATGAGTTCGTTTTGTATATTTATAACATTCTAACCTTGTTTTGAATGTTCTTTCCCAAAGTTGGAGCGCCAACAGAGGTAAGTTCTTATCCTCGCGCAAATGGTAAGTTCTCATTTCATATCAATGTAGTATTTATTTTCCAAACTATTGTGTCTATCTGCACTTGAGTTCTCTTTTCATTTTGCAGGTAGCGGGAATTTTGGACGGCGTCATTTCAACACACGGACGTATCAGGTATAACTTCTAACTTCCCATTTCAGGACCGCCATACTCGGACCCACCGTTTTACGCCTCTTCATGGCTAAAATGCTTCTTCGAGGGGGCAATATGTACATACCCAAAATTGTAAGGTACTGTACTGCCGAAACAACGTAACAGTGCCCCAATGATGATACAGGTCTCCTCGCAAGGTGTTCGGGATCCAGAAAAGATCTCCAAGTATGCGTTAACATCCCGCATGCCCCGCTTAGCCCCTGTGTGCTTTGTTTTTCCCTTTTCCCCTCTTTTCTTGGCCTTTTGCTCTTCAGTGACGAAACCACCGCCCCAGGGCGGTGGTCTTGTGACCGCCGCCTGAACAGGTCGTGATCTCAGAACCGCCACCACCTCGTGGCGGCGGTCCTTTACGCGCGCTTTCTAGAAAGCTCTTTTAACATGACTCATGTAATTTCAACGTTTTACCATCTTTCTTTCACCGTCATAAGCTTACATTTATGATTACGGTTCCTGGAATAGTGTTTTGCCATTGTTTATAGTTTAAGAGTTCTATTTGGTTTTTACCTTGGGTAAATGCAAATGCTATAAATAGTTGGCTTGTGCTCAAGCAAATGGCCCCTCAAATTTACCTCTGAATTTCTCTTTGCAATAGATTAGCCTTTCATTTTTCTTAGAGTTCTTAGTTTCTTTCATTGCATGCTTAGTTAGTATTGTTTTTCTGTTAGGAAGCCACATATCCATCTTGTGCAAGTGTTGTTGACATTTTATCCAATCCATTGGAGTAGAATAGTTTTTTTTTCAATAGGAAGCCATTAAAGTTGCAGGTTTTGTTCTTCAAGCAGGATAGTTTCGGTTCTGGATGCTTTATGTTGCATGACTCATGAATAAATCCCGCTAGGAATTGCATAAGCCAAGCTCTGTACTCTTGCGTTATCCCTCTCCTACTCGCATTGTATTGATCAGTATTCAGCGCCTTTATCCCAATATCTACTTCTGTGATGCTAGCATTACACGCTTTTCTAGATCCACATGAACACGAAGGAACGAGGAGATCACATTGAGGGGACAAGATCACACACACCATCGGATTCGCCACTATTCTGCAGAATCCAGGTTCTAGCTTTCAAAGTTCTAGTTAGAAACATATCAAATAAAGTAGCCAATCACTTTATTTCAGTCAATTCTACTCTCGATATTTCGGGAAGTCAGTGGGGATTGATAGTTTCGAGAAACTATGATTCAGGTCCTCACTTCGAGGTAGGATCGAGAGTCTTGCAAATAGATTAAGTCAATTATTTCATTGTTTAGAATAGGTTCACATCTCGCACAGTGAATAACCACACCGGGTTATCTCGCTTGTTTAGTTTTAGTATAAAGTAGTTTAATTGTTGCTTGTAATTATAATGTTTCAATCATATATTTTGTTTAGATTAGTTTCCCTTTCAATAGTAGTATAAATTGTTATTTTCAGTTTAAGTTAATTCGAGACTTCATAACTAGATTAAATGCTTAAATTCTAGTTAGGAGGATAAACCACTAAGGAATTTATGCTACCCGCTCATAGCCTCTAAATCTCCCCTTTGTCATTTCAGCTACCAGGAGATCACACTACCAGATCTTAGTCACTGATCCTCCCATAGTTAGCTTTAGGAAAGTTGCTTGTCGATTCTCATCCTCGCCTTTGTAGCTTTTCTATCGTAGAAAACTGACCATAATCCCTTTGTGAATTCATCTAAGTCACCCGCATTTCAAACCACCGGTTGTCTCGCACGACCTCGGGAGGTCGGGTACGGAGAAGGTCACTTGCCGATTATCATCCTCGCATGTCACTTTTCCATTATACAGGTACATATGGGCGCACCTCTAATATAGTCATCCTCTAATGTAATGTTTATGGCTAATCGGACTAAAGCCACTCCAATCATATTTTTAAAGGATGCATCCATTACTATACAAGGGGCCAAGTTCACTAGGGACTTTGAGGTTTTAGCGATTGCTGATTTAAGACAAATTCCCACTCTAATTGGGTGCCCTTGGTGCTATGAAAATAATGTTGATCTACGGTTACACAAGGGGTATTTAAGTTTTGAGAAAAAGGAAGAAAGAGTTATTATCCCTTTGAAAGATGGAAAATATGCACCTTATGTTGAAACTTTGAGTGAGGAAGACATGAACATAATTTATGTGTGCGTCATTCGAGATCCGAAGTACTTGAGCCATCTAAGGAAGGAATCCTCCAGTGGGAAGATGCACAGTCTATTAGTGATACTACAAGTATTACTTGTGAAAATTGGGTGCATGACACCTATGAGATGGTTGGGTGTGAAGTAAGAAGCACATTTTTGTGGAGGATAAAACCTCGTTGTATTAGGAGGATAGGTAACAAATCATGCCCAGGTACACTTTGGAGAAGAATATCTGCAGTGTTCCCGCATGCCATGGAGGAGCAGTGGATAGATCAAGTGGAAAGAAGAAATATGTTAGTGTATACCCTGCGTAGGATGGCAACGCTACTGGTGGATGGTTCACAGGGATAATCTCATAGAATGGAATGAAGTAAGAATTTCTCTAACAACCCGGTTCCTCAGGAGAAATGCGCCTACTCAAATTTGCATATATCATGGTAATCAACCTGTTCAACACCACATTCAGCAGTGTGAGAGACTCTGGACAGCGGGGCAGGAAGCTTTACCACCTTCACTATGGGTGCACAAACTTTATTCCACTTTGCAAGGTTGCACACACGCTTGGTATGTTTATGTGGAGCTACATAGGGAGACTGGAAATTAGCAAGACTTGATTGTAGGAATGACCCAGACTATTTTGACTACTTTTCCACTAAACCTCCAGTGGAAGAGGCATTACGGGTTATGAAGCGCTTAACTATGGGAGACAGTGCAAAGGATGAAGAAATCATTCAGGAGTTATTTGGTGAGGCAGACCCAGGAGCGCATTTTGATGAAATAGATGAGACAAATGTTGCATTATTTAAGCGCGCTTGCTTTGAGAAGGAGAAAGGAAAGATGGTCTACATAGTGGATGATGAAGAAGTAGAAAATTTGGACATAAATCATTCAACAGGTACGCGGGAGGTTTCAAACGATTCACGTAATTTTTCTTCACACACAATCCTCCTCTTCTTGCAATTGCGTGGCTTTAGCCTGCGTGGGAGATGCTTTCTTAATCCTTTGCGTGAACAATGGCCTGGTTTTGGAATGCAAATGCGTGGATAGGATTTTATACTGCCAACGTAACTTTGGTGAATTCGTGGATTGTTTTCTTTGGACTGTACATGCTTCTTTGGCATGGAAACTCTTGTTATTTCCTCTTTTCTTACAAAGGCGTGAATGTTTGTTGCTTCAGTGTGGATTGTTTTATCTGCTTGACCAATGGATGCGTGAGCAATTACCAAGAATGAATGCGTGAAATTTTTCCAGCACGTGGGCCTATGAATGGATTTTATTTTTCTTGGTGCGTTTTGGACTGATTATCCACTTCTGCGTGAACTTTATGTCTGGCTTTGAACTGAGTGGAATAAGTTCTCCTTTAGCAAAATGGGCTTGTCTTCTGACTATTTTTTTTCATTCAAACAATGCATGGATCTGCAAAAAGATAAATGTGTGGGAGCTACTCAAACCGCATGGGATTTTGCTCAAAACAATTCATTCTTGTCCCTTGCGTTTAAAATGAATGGCCTATTTTGGACTGCATGGAATATTGTTTTCTAGTTTTGGACTGTTCTTTCTTGAAAAATGCATGGAAAATGTTTTCCTTTATAACCTGCGTTTGAACTTTCTTTTCCTCCAAGGCGTGGAAGATGCTTTTTTGTATGCAAACTCTTCCCAATGCGTTGAAAATTCTTCTCCATGGCGTTGTGTTCTTTGTTCTCTGATGTAATATTTTTTAATTGCATTTATAGTAAACTGAAATGCGAAGGAACAAATTAATTAAACGGAATAAAACTTCTTCCAACTATTTCCTCGGAAACACTTCTACAGAGGAAATAAGAAGAAGTTAGAAATATTGAAAGCTTCAAAGCTTCTTCGCATGAATTTTTCCAACGAGTTTGACGGAGAAATGGTTATGAGGATTAAAGAAGCTTTTGTAACCGTTTCTTATTTCCGTTGGAATAACCAATTCCATCTTTCTGGTAGTGGCATTAATTGCCGGGGAAGTGGGAAATAAACAACCATTTGCCAACGGAAATGGCAAGGCTGGGCAATTCCCATTTTATTTCCCCATGTGTGAAATCGGGAGATTTTTAACCTGTTTGCCAATCGGTTGAATTGGCAATCAATGGAAGAAATCCCACAAGCGTGGAAATAAAATAAATTTGCCAGGAAAGGGGTAATCCGGGTATGAGAAGCCAATTTGACATCCCTGACAATTAGAAGCGGAAGCTTACTTTACCCTAGAAATTAAAATAAATCTTATCGAATGAATTTTAATTAATATTTATTTAATTAAAAACCCAAAAATTAATAAAATTTGATTTTATCAAATAAAGGATGATAAATTAATTATTAATGCGATTTATAACTTTGGCAAGGGGAGAGTTCTCGCTTCGAAATGGACGAAACGAAGATTGGAACGATCACAAAAATGAGACGATCGCGACAAGGGTGTTAAATCACGCAAAATAACACTTTTGAATTTTTTTAAATTCCGATGATTATTAATTTTGCGAAGTCAAAATTAGCTGATAACACCCCCAACATTTTCCCCACCCCTAGACTTCTCCTCCCTCAAACTCCTTCTTCATCACCCTCTTCCTCTTTCAATGTTCTTCTCCATAGAATTTAATTTATTCGACACATCCCCTTTGGCATCTCCAGCGTTTAATCCCATACCAAAATAAATTATGTGTACATTATGCAAGAATTAATAAAATATGATGATTGGTTTCTGATTAAAACACATTGATGTCATTTGTGGAAAGATGTTTATATTGCATTCACACAAAATGTGACGAGGTCCCACAGGGTTCAAAATTGAGCCCTTCACAACCCTTCCCAAGGCCTCAAACCCATCAAAAAAGGGTGGGTAAAAATTTGCATGTAAAAAAATCAAAATGTAAAAATCGTTTGACAATAGAGAAGTGCAAGTTACTTTTAAAACTATCAAAAGAAGGGTTATGGTGAAAAATGTATGTGAACAATGTGTGAAATTTTTAAATCTTAAAAATTATTTTTGATGACTTCTACATACAACAATCACCTCCAGCTTTTCTCGGCTCTGAGCGACTCACATATATGTTAGACTTGCGTATTAAAAATTATCAAAATTTTTAATATAATAAATATGCTACTTTTATAATATTTTAAAGGTCAAATCCCGTGTTTCCTAAAGTTGGTGATGCTAGCTCAACGAATAATTGAGTACAAATACCTAAAGACAAATATTTAATAATACCATTTAGGGTTCTAGCCTTTGCTTGGGATTCATTTAGATGTTTTATCTCCGCCTTGTAATTTTTTTCAACTTTTTTTGTTACAGAGCTTCTTTGAGAGGCGAGAATAGAGCTAGGATCGATCTGCACACAAATATAAATCCTATTAGGAGCCTACACCACATGATGTGGAACAGATCAAGCAGTTAGAGTGGCCACGAGCTCGGATATGGGTTGAGATGGATATTTGAGGTTGGGGCAAAACTTGGAAAAAAATGTTGAACTGATCTCAAAGGGTAACTTCAATTTGTGACTTGCAATGTAGGGTGTCGAGCATGCTCTATGAGAGCCATGTTGGTGCCAAAGTGTGGGATGGTCTAGCAATGGTTTTGATCTAGATGGCCCAGATCAATTCGAGCTCGACATGTTGACAAGCCAAACGCCGAGATGATTGAATTAGCTCAGTTTGTATTTATTTATTAAATTTATTTAATGCTTATTTTACTGATGATGATTGTTAGGAAATCGAATATTGCAAATTTGGACTTTTATTACATCATTATTTGATTATTTTACTAGTTTAAATGTATCTTAATTTTACACCATTACGAGTCATTTTGTTTGGATTAATGAATTTTTCTTTTTATTTAAAATGCCAAGTGGTACTTAAATTTTGTTAAAATAATTTCTCATTTATATAAAATTATTTTTAATTTGTATAACATATATACTTAATTTATTCTTATTGTACAAAGTAGAAAAAAATCATGTAATCGTTGTTGCACGTTTGAAAATAATCGTTGTTAAAATTCAAAATGATTTAAGACAGTTGCACGTATTTCTCACGCTTTGAAGACTTTGAATCGGGGCACTTTCCTCTTATCACATTTGTAGTCGCCAATTAACAAAGGAAGCGGAGATTTTTTCTACGGCAACAAAGAAAGAACATCTAATCAAATATTTTTCAGGTATCTATTAAAATTTATTAAGACAGTTGCGCAACACATTTTGGAAACAATGTTGAAAGAGAATATAAACAATCTGTACAACCTGCAATTCCATTCAAAACTATTGACTGTTGCGTGTTTTACACGCTTGAAAATAACAAAGTCACACAGTTCCATTCAAATCTGTTGACTTGAAAATATTTCAAATGTAACTTTTTGCGTCCTCAAATTTTATGTAGATATTTCCACGCTTTATAGACTTTTAAAACCTCCACTCAATAACATTTCCACGCTTTCAAAACTCGAGAAAATATCTCTCGTTGTTCTTGGTCTGTACAGCCTGCAATTCTATTCAAATTTATTGACCGTTGTGTGTTTTATACGTATGAAAATAACAAGCTTCCACTCAGGCTCGGAATTTCAAATTATCTGTGCCTGTCAAATCAAAATTTGTTGACGGCTTAACTCTTTCATATGGCTGTAATTTCCATAAAAATTATGGATATATCTATTATCTGTTTATAGATATATAGATAGATATTATGTTTTTATATAAACCATTTAACAAAATTTACGGTTTTAAAAAATTTTAGCCTATCATTATTTACGGTTTCTAAATTTTTGTACCTGTAAAATACGGTTAAAATCACAAAAAAACAACCTACAGCCTGTCAATTTCCAGGCATACAAGTTCCATTAAAAAATATCTAAATGGAAGTTGCAGTTGGGTTCTCAAATTTTACCTGCGTTTATTCAAGATTTTTGAAAACCTTCACCCAACAACTTTTCCAATTCCACGCATTCAAGGCTCGAAAATTTCTTTGGTTCAATGTGATGTTCACACTGCACTTCCATTCAAAACTATTGACTGTTATTACACGCTTGAAACTATCTTTGGTTCAATGTGACGTCCTCAAATTTTAGGTGGGTTTATTCGAACGCTTTCAATTAACGTAGTCAATTAACTTTTGAAAACCTTCACTCAACAAGTTTTCCACTCTTTCAAAACTCAAGAAAATATCTCTCGGTTAAACAAAAATTATGAGGTTTTTTATCTTGAAATAAAACGTCCCTCTAATAAAGATCTTAAGATGGCAATTGTAAAGTAGATGTTTTCAGCAACCTTGGTTGCCACGTGTTGTTTTCCAAGCATGTCTTGAAAATGCTAGAAGTGGGCCCTCTTGGGTTCAATGTGATGCATGGGATTGATCGTAGTATCATTTTTGGTAGAGTAGGGCTCAATTAGATCCATTTGCATACCTATGCAGATTAAGTCGATTGATCCCAAATAACATTGTTTTTTTAAGGATACAATAGATTTGTACTCAATTGAGTCCATTTACATATTACATGGAGTCAATCAAATGGTTGCTTTAACATAATACGTAAATGGGATTAATTGAGTTTTAATTTAAATTCAATTATCGCATTCAATGGATTGAGGATGATGTTTTTTATATGGATAAATTTAAGATAAATGTACTAGTTATACCATAATTTATCATACGGATAATGTATTCTATGATGGTATGTGAGGGTGTGGTTGAGGATTATAATGCTCGTGAGTATTAACAGGAATTTTTAATTGGTTTTTTATGTTAAACTTTTTCTTATTATTTATAGAAAATTAATCAAACAATAATAATATCTTAGTCATATAATGAAGTACAAATCCCTTTATTTAGAATACATGTTTTATAGACCAACATAATGGTTCACCTATATTGCCACTATATATAAATACAACAAAGATTATAAGAAATGTGGTACGTGACACATACAAAAATCACAAAAAAATGTGCAAATAAAATATATGAGCTTCTGGGTGAATGGAGAATCTTGTGTCAATAATAAAGAAGCTAGCCCTTTGAATACACCCAAATCTAGAAAAAAATTCTCGTGTAGGAGGCAGAGATGGCCTTGTGGGAGGAGGGTAGTGTGCCAAGAAAATTTGAAAATCACCAACAATAATTGATGGAGCTCCGCTCTATATAGTGTAAACACCTCTCGTGACGGAGAATAACCTGTGTCTCAAGCATAAGAGAATTTTTAATGTAATTGGATAAAATCCACAAATCAGCTCTATAGGCACCAAAATCCACAAAGGAGTGGAAGCTTTGGAGAAATTTGAAGAGTATGGGAGCTCGTAGAGCTTGGGTTCCCACCTACTTTCCTCAAAACCAAGTAAGATCTCTCCTTACAACTCCTCAACTCTAAACTTGCTCAAGTCTCAGCTTACCAAGAGCTCTTAAAGGGAAGTGTAGTATTAGTTTCTATACTCAATGCCTAGGTGTGTTGGCACTTCATTCAGACATATCTGAATGCTCACCTGAAGCACGCGAAGCCTACCAGGTCCTCTTTAAGTCTCAAGCTTGACAAGATGTTAGCATGCATGTTCATGATTACCATTATCAAAGCATACATTTAGATGTAGATCATTACAAACATTACAAGGAAACACATGTAATAAGGAAACATAACAGATCAAACCATTACTAAGATCAATTGTACTATGTGGTCACCATACTCAGATATATCAATTACCAAAATCCATCCACAATTATCCATTGATAACCAAAATATTACATAGCAGAAGTTGAATACATAACAACAATCACTAGAGAGTCATGCACACTAGAACAACGGGGTAACATAACTCTACTACAATACGAGTTTCTAATGCATGGTCTCTAAAAACTATGAAGATCAACTAATGTATATATATAGGGGTGGGGACTTTCCCTTCACCGCATATGCATCTCAAAATAGACTGCATGCTCAAAATAGCCATGCGTACATCAATAAAGTAGTACATGCTTTTCTATCGATCCTAATAATAGATTAATCTATAAATAAACTATATTTTAATAACACTATTATCTCGAACTATGCATGACCTTTGATCTTCTTCTCACATGTGATTTATCCCAAAATAGCTCTTCTTAACTTAGCCGCAAAGTCTTCTTACTAAATTATCTTGGATACTAAAGAACTTGTACTTAAACGGTAGCACCCATAACTAGATGGTACCATTTGAAGGACAAAACCATCCCCACCAGCTCCATTTAAGACAAAAATGCCTAAATTATCAAAGTATGAAAATGCTAAAAATGCTATAATACTTTTTAGTCTACTTAGAAAACACAATACTTACAATTTGATCTCGTCATCCGAGTCGATATCGCATTGATGTCCTTATTAAACCTATTATGGATCACCTCTCTCGCACATGGCATTGTCGTATTCTAGATATCAAATCACACTAATTCAGTTTATAAATGAAAATCCTATTGAATTTTTCCACCTTACTATTTATAGTAAATTCTACCGCCTCTACAATTACTCTAGTTACTATAATTCATCCTATGACAACTAATATACCAATACTATTTATTCCAGATCTTGAGCCTCGTTTATCCATTTTCAAAGTGTCGAGAACAACATTATTACCGTAACTTCGATGTTTATTACATTGCACATTGAATAAAAAAATTATAATGTAACACACACAATCATATTGCATGTTTCCACTAATTTTTCAATTAGTCGTGGAGTAATGTCCAAATCCTACAAATTTATCACTCGAAATTGTAAGTCTCAAAACGTTCAAATCCTACAAAGTTATCACTCGAAATAATAAGTCTAAATATATTTCAAGTACAAAGTATCTCGAGAATCTCACAATTTCAACCCCTCAAATGACCTATTATGTGGGAAATTCCATTTTCTAAATAAATTTTCAACTCAATCAAGTTCAATCGAATACTACGCTCAATCAATATCCGTTATTTCTAATTATATTCCACCAATATCAAATATTCCTCCTAGATGACCTAAATTGGGAGCCAATCAATATTGTATTATTAGGTATATTTGTATTTGACCAAGTTTTCACCCTTACATCATAAAGTGGGGGCAATGAGACATCATTGCCTATCTTTTCCACTTTACGAGGGTTTTATGTGACTAGTAGGCAAGTAAAAATTGATTCATTTATGTCTGTAGTGATGGAACCTCTTTTGAGGAGGCGTCATGGTGGAGAGAAAAGATGATCATTTTCTCAACAATCTTCATATAAGCGTTGGCTCGGGAATATATGACTCCCGATCCTTCTTATCATCTCTAAGATTTCAAAATTTCCTATAATTCCATAGCATGTTTCCATCCATAAACACCTTTTGTGACAAAAACTCACCCCGCATGGATCAAAAAGAGGATAAATGGTTTTCCATGCTTTGATCCCTATAACCAACATGCCTCAACTACAATTTTTTCAACCCTCTATAGGTATGTTCTTATTATATCCTCTATACTATTGGATTTCATCCTAACAGTAAACACAATATTGTGCACTTACTATTATTACAATATGCCTCTAGTATGATTTTGTAAATATGATTTCTAAGTGTGAAGATTAGACACTAGTGACACCTTTTCCTAGTCTTTCTATTGCTTTTGATTGATTTTGATTGTGGCATTGTCTTATACTTCTTAGAGTCATGTCTTCTGGTTGAGTCACATGGATCTCTATTCCCGTCATTGCTCATGTTTCATTTTCTTGTCCTTGGGACAATACCTCCCAACAAGGACCCTAACACCCGGTACTAG
Organism: Taxus wallichiana var. yunnanensis; assembly: GCA_018340775.1. Classification (NCBI taxonomy): domain Eukaryota; kingdom Viridiplantae; phylum Streptophyta; class Pinopsida; order Cupressales; family Taxaceae; genus Taxus; species Taxus wallichiana. Next base: position 106,755,343 of record CM031238.1, read on the forward strand.
TGTCCCTTCTCCGGGTGCTTTTGTATATATATTTTCTTATTTTCTAATTTACCACTTGGTATTTTGTTTTGGGTTTTTTCTATTTCTTTGGGTCCACCTTTTGTGTCACTAAATGTCGAAATTCAAACAAGGTAATTATATATATACATGAATTACTCACTATTATTACGAGTTGGGAAATTTGGGCTATTAATTTCTATCTATATAACTTTGGAAAAGAGAAACAATCAAGCATTGCATTTAGGTTGCATCATTCACTACATAGGAGGGGCTATTTTTGAATTACATCTCATACATTCATCTTGTGGGAAAAGTAGTTGTATCCTCGCTAACTTGGTGCGGGCTGGCACCAGTAACCTAGCTTCAAGGAACAAAATTCTATCACACACACTCAAGAACTACATTGAGTCTGAAATGTAGTGTAACGCTTGGTGAAAATCACATTGGGGTGAAACTCAGTACGCACGTACCCAAAATCAGTAGGGTACCGTGTCCGCTTTGAACAATGTAACACGTGCCCCAATGATGATACAAATCTCCTCACAAGGTGTTCGGATCCGAAAATCTCTCCAAGTATGCGTTAACATCCCGCATACCCCGCTTAGCCCCCGCGTGCTTCCTTGTTCTCTTTTTCCTCTTTTCCTTGGTGTTTTGTTCTTCAGTTATGAAACCACCGCCCTGCTCAAGGCGGCGGTCCTTCACACATTTTCCAGAATGATCTTTTAACGTGAATCACGTAAATTTCAACATTTACCATCTTTTTTTCACTGCCTTTGGCTTGCATTAATGATTTTGGTTCCCTGGAATAGTGTTTTGGCATTGTTTATGGTTTAAGAGATCAATTTGGTTTTTACCTTTGGGTAAATGCAAATGCTATAAATAGTTGGCTTGTGCTCAAGCAAATGGCCCCTCAAACTAGCCTCCTAAATTTGCCTCTCAATTTCTCATTTCAATAGCTTAGTCTTCCATTTTGTCTAGGATTCATATTTTTGGTCATTGCATGCTTAATTAGTGTTATTTTGCTATTAGAAAGCCACATATCCATCTTGTGCAAATTGTTTTCATTACTTCATGCAATCCATTGAAGTAGAACAGTTTAATTTTCAGGTAGGAAGCCATTAAAGTCAGCAGGTGTTTTTCTTGTCAAACAGATAGTTTCAAGTTCGGGCGTTTTATGTTGCATGACTTGCAATAAATCTCGCTAGGAATCGCATAAGCCAAGCTCGTACTCTTGCGCTATCCCTCTCCTACTCGCATTGTATTCGGTCCGTATCCTAAGCTGCCTTTGTTCCAATGTCTACTTTTGTTGATGCTAGCATTACACGCTTTTCCGGATCCACGTGAGCACGAAGGAACGAGGAGATCACATTGAGGGGAAAAAGCCACACACACCATCAGATTCGCCACTATTATGCAAAATCTAGGTTCAAGCTTTCAAAATTCTAGTTAAAACATATGAAATAAAGTAGTCAATCATTTCATTTCAGCTAGTTTCACTTTCGATATTACCAGGGAAGCTGTGGGGATTGATAGTTTCTGAGAAACTATGATTCATTCCTCACTTCTGAGGTAGGATCGAGAGTCTTTCAAATAGATTAGATCAGTTATTTCATTATTTAGAATAGATTCACAACTGCACAGAAAGTAGCTATACTCGGTTGCTTTGTTTGTTTTAAATTTGTTATTAGTTTAGTTGTCAATTTCTAGATATATTAAAAAAGTTGCTCTTTCAATTTTGTTCAAATAGTTCATCAGAAAAATACAAAAATAGAGAAGTTATATATGTTGTAGATATACTTCACATAGTTAATTTTACTTTGCTGCAGTTAGATTTACATTGTTGCTTTTGTATGACAATCACGGACCTAGAGAGCCCAGAGAATACGTATTCGAGCCAATCGTGCCCCAACCCAATCTCGTCACAACAATAACTGATATAGATCAGAATCTTAGGATCCAAGTCTTCCGAACAACAATAGACTTGCAACAGATCAGCTCACAGTTGAGCGGGTTAAACGTAGAAGACGACCAAGCGCACACGTTTTGGTCAAATCAGCCAAACTACAGATTACCCTAGATAAATATCCGCATGACTGTAGAAGGGCTTGAAAGAGAGCAAACATTCGGTTGTGATCCTTTGGTCCCACAACTAGACATAGGAGATACTCTCACAGACATAGATACTAGCTTAAGAATTCAGGTTACACGAACGCCTGTGAGATACTCTGAGAAGATCACACAACTATTAATTCTGAATATAGAGGCCGAGAAAGCATATGACTATTGGGTACTAGGAATTAGGGACTGATTCCGCACATGACCATAAAGCAGTCCACAACAACCACGATTCAACGGTTTGCGACCCACAAATCCCACAACCCAACGAATCCACAGTGAATCGGACATAGATGCTTTGGCTTACGCACATTAGTATTTAGATCTACTCCACTTCGCCTATCATCATCGAACATGTATCCTTGTTAAATGTAGCAGCTAATAAAGCTAAGGAGTTCTAGACTAGACCGAGATAATCACCCGTAGAGTCCACTGCACCCATCATCCACCCTATGACCTTGTCTAAAGACATACATGAAACTATCCAAGGTCATTTTCTGTGTATCCCACAACCCATAGACCGAATCACGCCAAAGCTCGATATTGATTGGAGCCTTTGAGCTATCATCCTCGCGATCGATCTATCACACCGATTCCAGTTAGGAGGGCCTTCTTTTCCTTAGATTCACAGCTTCCACTAGTGTGCATCGAAGACATAAGATTACCTAACTCGGTTTGTCTCGCATCCCACATGTATTCCATCCCCACCGGCCTCTCGTCACAACCTCGATAGGTCGGGTGCGAGGAAGAGTTACTTGTAGATTCCCACGCCGCTATCACTTTTCCATCATACAAAATTAGTGAACCCGACGTGAACTTCCTACTTTCTTGTTCGAGTCATATTTCTACTTGTTCTTCCATTTAAATTACTTTTCATCTTTTCCACCTCATCACTTTTCACCATCACCTTCACCAACAAAATTGGTGAACCCGACATGAACTTCCTACTTTCTTGTTCGGAGTCATATTTCTACTTGTTCTTCCATTTAAATTACTTTTCATCTTTTCCACCTCATCGCTTTTCACCATCACCTTCACCAATAAAATTGGTGAACCCGACGTGAACTTCCTACTTCTCGGTTCGAGTCATATTTCTACTTTTTCTTCCATTTAAATTACTTTTCGCTTTTCCACCTCATCAACTTTCACCATTAGCTTCACCAACAAAATTGGTGAACCCGACGTGAAACAAAACAAAGCTTTCCTTTTCCTTATTACCTCTTTCTTCTACCTTCTCTCCTTCCCATTATTCTGCGGGTATTCATATACCCCCCGAATATGTTAGGATTCGATGCATATGGCAGACCTCTCTTAGGTCTTGAGGCATACTACGCTCAATCGAATATATAGTCATCACCCTCCCTCTCGGTATGGGGTGATAATTATTCGACAACCGGTTGCCAACACAAACTCCACCTCCAAGGATTAGATATAGCTCATCTTTCCAAATAGAGGAGTCGGATCACTCGCTCAAACACAACAAACAAGAGCCTTCAAGCTCAAACAATATGACGCTTCACAGAGAATCCTGTTCATCTCCTCGTGGACCGCTTTAGACCACAAATTAGTAGAAAATTAGACCCATACCTGTTTTAGATGATGAACCTTCAAAAGATGCGTTATTCCGTGAATGAACAACGCTCTTCGAGTATGTACCCACCCATAGGGAGTTTACAAACACAACCCAAGGTCTCTTTTCAAGAAAATACCTCCATGCCACTACATATAGGAAATGCCCTCGGGAAACTTGGCAGGGCAGCGATCAATTCATAGCAGGGTATCACAGGCCTATACAACCTCAGGATATACAACAAATGCCACTAAGGAAAATATCGTGACTTCACCAAATGAGGTCATTTCAACTTTAGTAGAAAAAGTTAGGGGGTTAGAACTTGCTCAGGAAATCACCATTCTCAATTCATGCAGGCAAGAAATTCTAATCCTCCACACCATCCTAGCCAAGTAGACCTCCTCACAGGAATAGGCACGTTGGGCATGCCTCCTCAGTATTCACAACAAATGCCAACTAGAACTGCCATTTCTAACACCATTCCGATACCTCCCGGTCTAGTAAAAATAACCCATTCCTGGACAATACCCCTTCATACTTAAACATGTACTCCAAATCACCACAAGGGGATATGTTCTCCTCTCTCGCATGGTTGCTCAAAAAAGGGGTTTCCTTATGCCCTCGCCAACGCATATGCTACGCCATATCAACAACCCATTCCATCGTCGCTCCTCGGCCAAGCACCATCAATGGTCGAAACCTATGCACAATAGGGACTTATTCATAATATTTGAAAGAGCCCTTAGATTTCACCATACGAAGCGCGTCATGCTTCCAAGACCTCTTCCCAATTCACCCAAATACAAAGGTGAGGGAGATCCGAATACGCATATCAAGGCTTACGCCACAGCCTATTCGAGAACTACTCCTCGGGATGGGGTTGTTCTAAAATATTCCCCAAAACCTTGGAAGGCATCACTCTCGATTGGTATTATAGAATACCTGAGGCTTCCATCCATTCATTTAAACAGCTCATTTCTGAGTTCATTAAGGCATTTGACATGAACAAACTATTAAGAACAGAATCATGGAATTCTTGCACATTAAGGAGGAACACAATGAATGCTAGCTCATTTCATCCAGAGGTGGCGTACGCTTCTTTATTCTTCAACTAGTGCTCCAAATATGGATGAAATGGAACTATGTGATTTATTCCTTCATTCTCTCAAAGAGAAGTAAAGGAAGAAGTCCGAAGTTCCCACTAAGGACTTACGATGAAGTACTTGAGAGTGCTCTCCAAATAGATCAAGCGGCAATAGATAGAGGTCGTAAGACATATAGTTACAAACGGGAGGTTAATCACCTCCAACCGAATACTACAACTTATCCTACTACCACAAACGCCAATTAAGGACCTAAAATCCTTAATAAAAATCGTGGAGTGACAACAGATGGAGAGAACCGATCGTTTAAAAAGGTAAATGTTGTGAATACTCCACCGCTAATAAACAACCAACGAAACAACAACTTTACCCCAACAATCAATACAATGGATTTTAATCATCCACAACAACAACAACAATGGCGAAACCCTACATAGGGTCCAAGCCAAAACTCAACTGGATATCAAAACCAAAACCAAAACCAAAAACAACAAATGCAAAACTTTAATCCTAATAGGCAACGGTTTGATCAGAGTTTTAGGCCACAATATACACCAAGCCAACAAACTAGGAATTACAATCCTAACTCGTATTGTGGTTTTCACAAAATTCGAGGCCATGATACTAGAACGTGTCGTGACTACAATAAATTCATGCAACATTCGCCGGAGGAACAAAGAAAAATTTTCATAGATATGTTCTTGGCATCTGTGTCACCAAAGACTTCAAATACTTTTACAAAGGCGCTCCCTCAAAATGCACCCTCAAGATCTTCAATGATCCGCTCCCAAATCACAACAACAACAAAGTTAAATCTGAATGGGACAAATAAGGGTGTAATTACAGAAACAATGATCATGAAGCCTCAACTTCACTAAATCCATTAGTTGTGCCACAATTAGGAAGTCATCCGCGACCCAAGATAGTCGGTTTAGTGGAGTTAGAGGCCGAACTACCCGTGGAAGTCAGAATAAGGACACGAGAGTATTCCTCTCAAATGCCCAAGTTCAAGTTACCTTCCGAGATAGATAACATCCAACAAATATTGGTAAAACCCATGGGTGCGTATGATTTAATTAGTGATCTAACAAAAACCTTATCGCACATTTCATTACTGTTGGACTTATCAAGAACTCTCCGCCCACTTGTGGCTGCTCTTTTAGAGGCATCGGGTTTGAGTCATTTAATTAACATCACTCCACCTCCCGAAACATAGGTAAACCATACAGACTTCGATATCCACCCTCCGGGCAGCCTGGATAGGGATACCGAGTTTATATTCGAAATAAACAAAATGCCAACAGACCAGGCCGAGATCACACGCTAAGGTGATCCACCTTACATTGCAAGTATGGGTTTATAACAATTATGTGAAACGCTTGTAATGGTTGACGATGGGGCAGCGCTTAACATTGTCCCCTTCTCTTTTCTTTCAAAATATAGGGTATGGAGAAACGAATTGCTCCACGACTCAAATACACTAAGAGGCTATGATATCCTTAAAGCCACATCAATTAGAACTATAATACTACCGGTCACCTTAGGACCCAAAACAACCCCGACCGAGTTTTATATCATAGATGGGAAACCTATTCTAATATGATCCTTGGTCGACCGTGGATACACCGTATCAAGGCAATTCCTTCTACGTTATTTCAAGAAGTAATATTCTTGCACTTAGGAAAGATATTCGTAGCCAAAGGTGATCCAAAACCATTCGATATACACCTAGCTGACTTAAAGAAAAGACCAGGCGTTCACTCGGAGTTTGAACTCCCAACAAACCAACTTAATAAACCCACCGACACAAGACCGTAAGAAAATTTGGTACCTACAACAGATCTTGAGACTATGAGCCTAGTCAAGATGATTCCACCCTCAAGGATGAGGCTAACATTGTAGAAACAATATCATTAGGAACTACTGCAAAAATTGTTGAATTACTAGAACAAGATCTACCAATGTTCATACCATTTGATTCTCGTAGGCATGGGATATACCCTAGGTGTTGGTTCTCTTCCAGCAAATGCGGATCTCTACGTGGTGGAGGTAGAAGATGTTAACACAACAAGTATCCTAGTGTCCATATTCCTAGCTAAATTTTGGACTCTCCATTTTGATGGAGCTAAATATCGCTACGGAGAGTCAAAGTGTGTAATTATTACTTCTCCCGAGGGAAAAATAATACCATTTTCCTTTAAACTAAACTTTGAATGTACAAACAACGGCGCTATGTATTAATCCCTCCTCCTTGGACTCATCTTAGCTAAGAGGATCAGTGTTAATAACATCGGGGTGTTAGAGAGACTCACAATTGGTAGAAACCAAGTCTCGAGGTGTATGAAACTAGAGCCAAGCACTTACAAATTCTACAAAACAACCGTATTGAATTTAAGCAAGGAGTTTGACTTCATATCAATTGAAGCAATCCCGTGAGGATAAAATATTCTTGCCTATTCAATAGCAACCTCAGCTTCACACTTCACTCCAAACAGTAAGTTGTAAGATACCCGTTTCATGGTATCCCTTCGCTTTTGAAGTGTTGGTGAAAACAATGTCAAACCCTCTTTTAACGGACAAAGATGAGAACAAATCTACTATCCTAGACCACATTGATAGTGATACAACCACTCTTGATTACTTAAACACCTATGCAACATTACATCTCACCCATCACGTGATAGATTTGTATTTAATCCCACATTCATCTTCCTACTGGGAATCCCATGATAGAGCTTCCCCACAAAAGGAACTCAACATATACACAAAGATAAAATAGAGACAATCTGGAATTACCTCCACTTGCCTGATTTTGAAGAAGGTAACTCTTCTTTAATCGAAGAAATAATTGATATTAACATCGAACAGAAAGATGAACCAAGGATATCAAGTCGGATCCTTGTTAACTCCATCAATTAGAAATACACACTCAATCCTCAAAGAACATCGAAGGTCATTGAATTTAATTATAAAGAAATGACAGGTTGCACCACACATTGCATAAGACATAATCTCGCCACTAAATCGACGCCTTAAAGCCGATTAAACAAAAATCAAGACAAATGAAACCCAAGGTAGCTCTCATGGTGAAAGAGGAGGTAATGAAACTCCTCCAAGTAGGATTCATCAAACCGAACGATTACTCTCGGTGGGTATTTAATATCATTCTCGTTCTAAAAAGAATGGGAAGATATGCATCTCGCATAGACTTCTACCGAGACATTAACAAGGTGTGTCCTAAGGATGACTTCCCATTACCATCCATGACGTCATTATTGACGCAACAACTGGATTTGAGCTTTTTCTCTCATGGATGGTTCTCGTGATACAATCAAATCGAATATCTAAACAAGACCAAGCTAAAACCATGTTTATAACTCCTTGGGAACCTATTGCTACATTGTTATGCCATTCAGCTCTCAAGAATGTCACACTACATACCAAGAGTTAGTGATGTATATATTTCATGATCTTATTCATAAAATTGTGGAATCCTACGTAGATGACTTATCGCCAAGGCGAAGCGTTGCCAGATCATCCGGAAGTGCTTCGCGTCATTCTTTCACGTCTAATAGAATACGGAGTCACGCTAAATCCAGAAAAATGCGTCTTTGGTGTAACAGGAGGGAAGCTCCTAGGTTACATTATATCATCACGCGGGATCGATGTTGACCCAACCAAAATTAGGGCTGTTCTCAAAATGGTCCCACCTTCGGATGAATCTGAATCAGGTCATTTCTCGGAAAGCTTGGTGCAATCCGAGATTCATCCCAGATTTAAGTTTCGCCATTCATCCAATCAACAATCTACTTAAGAAAGATTATAGTATTGATTGGACCGAAGATTGCAATGAAGCTTTCGACGCAGTTAAGCGTTTCTTGTTATCACCACCTACGCTAATGCCACCTAAGCCAGATCACCCGTTAATTTTATATTCGCGAGCTACCAATGTCTCATAGCACAGATCCGGCTCAATAAGACGATGAAAAGAGAGAACGCGTGATCTATTTCATTAGCCGAACGTTGCTCGACTATGAAACATGTTATACACAGGCAGAACGAGAATGCCTTGCCATAATTTTTGCAACCAAACGCTTAAGACATTATATGCTAAATCAAGAAACAAGGGTCATTGTAAAAACAGACCATTTACGAACTTTCCTCACACAAGGGTCCTTGTCTAAAAAGGTTGGACGCTTTATAACCTTAATGGGGAATTCAAATTAACATTTGTAAATCAGAAATCTGTTAAAGGACAAATCATTGCATGGATTGGTTAGTGATAACCCACTAGACAAAGACAATCTAGTAGATCCGGACTTTCCCGATGAATGCATATACTACATCAAAACATGACCTCCTATCTCTCGAGTGTCCTTGGTATACGCATACTATTAATTATATCATGGACCATATGTATCTCAAGGTGCTACACTACAAAATGAAGAAGGCGGATATGCATTATCGTAGCTAAATACGTCATTATAGAGCAAGTGCTCTATTGAAAAGTGTTCAATGGAATGCTTCTAAGATGTGTCGACACGTAATAATAATCCAGAAGATTATCCACGAATCTCACAAAGGGAATATGTGGAGGCCACTTCGGTGGTCATGCCACCACTCATAAAATACATCGGATGGGCTATTTCTGCCTACTCTAGAACACGACGCAATAGAGTTTGTACGAAAGTGTCATAAGTGCCAAGAATTCTCCCACGAGATTCACATGCCGGCACAAACTCTACAACCAATCGCTACCCCATGGCCCTTTTCTATGTGGGTCTATATTTGATAGGGAAATTCTCTCCCTCGTCTACGATGGCCATAACTTCATAATCACGGCCACCGAGTAGTTTACCAAGTGGATAGAGGCTATGCCTCTTACTACTGTACTCAAGTTCTATAATCGCCAAGTTCATTTTTGAACCAAATAATTTGCAAGTACGAGTGTCCCGCAAATCATTATCTCAGATAATGGGACTTCTTTTAAGAAAGACGAAGTTCGTGAATTATGCAATAAATTTAAAATAAGCCATCATACAGCCTCCCTAGTATTACCCTCAAGCCAACGGACAGGCTGAAGCGACAAACAAAACATTAAAAGCCATTCTTCTTAAAATGGTGAAAGAAAACAAACGAGATTGGAATTTGAAGTTATATCTGGCCTTGTGGGCCCACCGAACCTCAATAAGAACACCAACAGGAGTGACTCCTTTCTCGCTAGTATTCGGGGTAGAAGCAGTTCTCCCGCTTGAGGTTGAAATACCCAGTCTCCGTATCTCATTACAAGGGATTATGGATGAAGACGCTTATAGAGAAGCACGTCTCTCCCAGTTAGAAAGTCTAGATGAAGCTAGGTTAGATGCTGAACACTCGGTATAGAAAGTCTATCTTTACCGGATGTGCCGGTAGTATAACGAGAAGGTCTATGAACGAGACATATATGAAGGTGATCTAGTTCTAAGGCTGTGGGCAACCGGATCGATAAAAACACCGGCGAAGGAAGGAAGTTCCAGCCCAAATGGTTGGGCCTATACCAAGTCATGAAGGACTATGGAAATGGTGCATATCTCTTATGTACACTAGAGGTGAGGAATTTGGTGAAATGGTCAATTCCCTACACCTTAAACGATTCTACGCATAAGCGGCCAACATTATTTCTATAATTATATCTACATTGCATTTTCATATAGTTAGGTTCATTTTGTCCACTTGTTTCGCACAATTTTGTGATCAAGGAATTCATTCTCAAAGCAATTCATCACAAATTTCTAATGGTATTAGCATAAACACTCTAATCATACTTCTTCATTTCATAACGCATCACCTATTTCGAATCATTTCATCAAATAAAGTTAGATATGAAAAGTCTTAACAGTAACCATACCAAGATCTCGTGGGTTTGTTCTCACTTTTGGTTTCTTCCTAGGATAGGTGCCTTGCCTATGGTCTGTTCTAAAGCTTCATCGTGTCACATCTATCCTCGCACGTATATCTCTTTGGAAGTAAGAACATACCGACACTTTGCTCAAGTAAACGAGTCAAATATAGATCAAACAAAAATTTAATTTTACACATTTCCTTGCCCCACCAACCTTTGGTGATGAGCTTGCATCTCTTACTAGTGACGTAGCATTGGGAAAGGATGGAAATGCCCTTACTCGCCTATGCCTTTCCCATCGGTGATAAACCCACGCTTCTTACTAGTAGCATGGGGCAAGGTGTAGGGGGTCCTCTTGACAAATAAACGTTGAAGGTCATAAGCAAACAAATTCAATTCTTGAAGTCTTGAGTCAAAAACAAATAAATCGGATGTCCAAAATTCCAAGAGAGTTCAAAACCTTGAAACACATATTTTGTCTACCATGTGGCCATCTCTACAGATCTAAGTTTAGATAAACCGCAAAGCAAGTTACATCCCAAACTATGGAGTCACTCGGGTAGAGTGGGCTTGTAGCATACTAATTTGGTTCCATCAAAACTTTGTCTATCTATCATCACTACCATTTCAACACATTTCATAACTTGTGCCCTTTCTAGCTCTCGGTGATGAGCCCTCGCATCTTACTAGTTGCGTGGAGTTAGGAATGGGGCAATTTTATCTACTCATCGTACTGGGCTTATCTTCACCACTTTGCCAAAAACAAATATGAAGTATCAAGAATTGCTTATAGAAACTAAAATTCAAAATCACATTGTGTTTACATTATCATATATCAACATCATGAAATACAAAAAGAAGGTCAACATTTGTATCATTTATTGTCCATTGCATACTTTCTAAAAAACATATAAACATAATATCATAGTTTACATGTGGAAACGAAAACAAAGTCATAATACCAAGAATCTGATCCGAAAATAATATATATATATATATATGGTCAAAATTCCTATACAATGCCATCATGCACTAAGCATGGTCAAAACGCTCAAAGAGCCCGGGAAATACAAAAACATCATACAACAATCTAAGAGAGCCAAGTGGCTTCTCAACCCCTATGAGATCCCTCTGAGGGTGCACGCCCACGTCTAGGACTCCGGCTACGCTGGTGCTCTGAGTGCATGGAGGGTTCATAATCCCGAGGGGCAGCTACGGTCTCGCCACGGGAATGGCTCCTCATCGTGCACTCTTCTGTCTATACCCGCCAGCTTTCGGACGGAGGGTAGATACCATCCTCGGCCACATGCCGCACAGGCAAAAACGCTTCGGTATGCCTACCAGGTTCTTGAAGGCTCCCCGCATCCACGGATAACTCTGCGCACGGGTCTTCTCCATAGGGATCATCAGGGTATCGATGCATACCCTACGAATCAGGTCTCGCCACTCATCGGATGTCTCTGCAAGAAAAGGGGAAAATGAATTAGAAATAATCAAGAGATAAAAATAGATGTAAACAAAGGGAGAGATAGCAATTAAGGCAATCCTAACTCAAAGCAAACATTAAAAAGAAGGAAGATAACTCACTCGGATCGTCGGCCTCCAAGATGGATCTCTAGGGTCAACACCTGCCACAGATGCCACCGCTGACTGAGGTACTCCTCCCATGGCTGGAGCAACGTAGCGTCCCGCTATGGACTCATCCTCCCCACCAAGGCCCTGGGAGAGTGGCTCCTCTGAAACCAAAGTCACCCTCTCTGCGCTCTGCTCTGCCCTCTCTGCCTGTAAAATATCCTGAGTGTTATGCCACTCAAGATCACTGTCCTCCTCTCCACCTAACTTGCTAGCCTCGCCTCAGTCTCCTCCTCTGTCTCTCCCCCTGTGAACTCCTCAGACTCAGAGTCTATGTCAATTGGGTCGTCACACGCTGTGGGCGGGACCAGCAATCAAGTAAGGGTGCTCGAGGAGCACCGACTCTCCATCGAGCACGTACTACCCACCTAGCCGTAATAGGAACACCGGGAGTAACAACTGCCCAACCCCACCTCTGTGGACCTCCCATGGCCTCTCGAAATGATCTATATACCGGCACTACCGGGGAATCATACCCATGTAAGGCAGGCCAAACTGCTAAGGAACTCGACCAAAAGGATGTATTTCCACCCTCCCTACCCTGTCACAAGCTTCCTGTGGTGGAGCAAGAAATCAAAGTAAGAGCCTCCTCACCCCATAAACTCCGCCATGGCACGATACGGTGTGGCCTCCATGTCATCGTGGTCGTGAAACAACCCATTTGCCGGTGAGGTGCTCTGAGCACCGACATGTCTTTCCATCTGGCTACCCTCACAACTCGGGATCTTCCACCTCTACACCTCTGCCATAGGGGATGAAGCGCTCATAGACCCATCTCATAACCACCTTGTAAAATGACCACTCACCCTATACAAATCATGATAGGTAGTCCCAGTATGTCACCTCCCAGGCATAAATCCGGCCATGTCCCTCAACTCATGCAATGATGGGGGACCAACAATACAATAGAGTGTCTCCTCCCTTGTCCCCCAATCAATCTCGAGGCAAGGATCCCCATAATGGCTTGATGAATCAAGGGGATAGGTAGCTAGGAATAGATCGACCCTCACCCCCTTCTTCGAACCGGTGGAGATAACTTCATCTCCCATATATGAGACCCACTATACTGCCTCGAGCTCGTGACCTGGCTGTCTCGAGAGTAAGCTATCTCCCAATAATCGGGACCCCAGGATATGGTAAACGTCCTCCAAAGTAATGGTCCATTCACCTCGGACTCCTAGTAATCGAAAGTGTTCCGATCAGCATCCTAATATGAAAATAAGTCACAAAGAATGTGACTGGATGGTGCAACATGTGGAACCCGTGATATACGTAGTATACCTACCCTCTAAAGAGTGTCCTGCTTTCGCCTTGAGAAAGGGCATCTAACACTCGCTTTGAGGAGCAGATCACACACTCTTTCTCTCTCGACTCCATCGAATTTACTCCTCCTCGCTTTCGTATACACCCAAAAACACACAAAACAAAGCAAGTTAGCATCCAAATGACATTAGAAAAATCATGAAAACACATAAGAATGCTAAAAATACAAAATTAACTTCAAAAGGGTGTTGTTTGTACATTCACGAAGGACCGCCACCCTGAGCAAGGCGGCGGGATTCAATCGTCACCTTAAAGGCGGCGTTTTCAGCAATCGCCTCCTGTTTCGGGGGGCGGTCATGTCCCGAAGCCCACGCGGGTCATGCTCCCTAAAAACACCTAAAAATGCAAAAAAAGGACTATTTTTACTAAAACAAAGCCTACCCAAGAGGCGCCCCCTAGATAGACCTTTTGAAACTAACATTTTCAAAAATTATCCCCCATGACAAAGTTTTCATCATTTCAATATTTTAGGGGTAAAAATGTTAAATCAAGAAAACTAACTTTTGTGATCTCGTAAGGCCGGTGTTCCGCCATTTGAGGCATGATCACAATCTCATCCCGAATGTTTTGATCTACTCTCATCAAAAGCTCGTCATCGTGGGCTGAGCTCAAAATCAACCAAATCAACACGTGCAAATGAATAAGAAAATGGGCCCACTTTTACATATATAACAACCTCGACTTGTTTTGAATGCCCTTTCCACATGTTTGAGGGCCGACGTGGAGGTAAGTTCTTATCCCCACAATAAATGGTACATCCTCATTTCATATTATTTTAGTATTTATTTTCCGATCTATTTTGTCTATCTGCACTTGAGTTCTCTTTTCATTTCAGCACGTGTGGGAATTTCGGATGGTGCCATTCCGACACACGGACGTGATCGTATAACTTCTAACTTCCCATTTTGGGACCACCATACTGGATCCACCGTTTTACGCCTCTTCATGGCTAAAACGATTCTCTGAGGGGGCAATATGTACATACCTAAAATTATAGGGTACTGCACCACCGGAACAATGTAACACGTGCCCCAATGATGATACAGGTCTCCTCGCAAGGTGTTTAGGATCCGGAAAATCTCTCCAAGTATGCGTTAACATCTCGCATATCCCACTTAGCCCCCACGTGCTTCCTTGTTCTCTTTTTCCCTCTTTTCCTTCGCGTTTTGTTCTTCGATTCGAAACTGCTGCCCTACCCGGGAAGTGGTCTCGTGATCGCCGCCATGCCTCGGTGGTGGGAGTCCTTCACGCATTTTCCAAAATGATCTTTTAATGCGACTCACGTAAATTTCAACGTTTACCAGCTTTTTTTCACCGCCTTTGGCTTGCATTAATGATTCTGGTTCCCTGGAATAGTGTTTTGGCATTGTTTATGGTTTAAGAGATCAATTTGGTTTTTACCTTTGGGTAAATGCAAATGCTATAAATAGTTGGCTTGTGCTCAAGCAAATGGCCCCTCAAATTTGCCTCTCAATTTCTTATTTCAATAGCTTAGTCTTCCATTTTGTCTAGGATTCATAGTTTTGTTCATTCGCATGCTTAGTTAGTGTTATTTTGCTATTGTAAAGCCACATATCCATCTTGTGCAAAGTGTTGTCATTACTTCATGTAATCCATTGAAGTAGAAATGCTTTAATTTTCGGTAGGAAGCCATTAAATTTGCAGGTTTTTCGCTCGTCAAACAGGATAGTTTCGTGTTATGGACGTTTTATGTTGCGCATGACTCCGCAATAAATCCCGCTAGGAATCGCATAAGCCAAGCTCTTTACTCTTGTGCTATCCCTCTCGTACTTGCATTGTATTCATTCTATATCATAAGTTGCCTTTGTTCCAATGTCTACTTTTGTTGATGCTAAGCATTACACGCTTTTACGGATCCACGTGAGCACGAAGGAACGAGGAGATCACACCGAGGGACAAAGCCACACACACCATCGATTCACCACCGTTATGCAAAATCCAGTTTAAAGCTTTCATAATGCTAGTTAAAACATATCAAATAAAGTAGTCAATCATTTCATTTTAGCTAGTTTCACTTTCGATATTACCAAGGAAGTCATGAGGGTCGATAGTTTCGAGAAACTATGATTCATTCCTCACTTCTGAGGTAGGATCAAGAGTCTTTCAAATAGATTAGATCAGTTATTTCATTATTTAGAATAGATTCACAATTGCACATGCAAGTAGCTATACTCGGCTGCTTTGTTTGTTTTAAATTCGTTATTAGTTTAGTTGTCAATTTCTAGATATATTAAATAAGTTCCTCTTTCAATTTCGTTCAAACAGCTTAATCAAAAATGCAAAAATAGAGAAGTTATATATGTTGTAGATATACTTCACATAGTTAATTTTACTTTAAGGGAGTTAGATTTACATTTTTGCTTTTGTCCGACAATCACGAGACCTGAGAGCCCGGAGAATACGTATTCGAGCCAATCGTGCTCCCAACCCAATCTCGTCACAAAGAATAACCGAGATATAGATCATAATCTTAGGATCCAAGTCTTCCGAACAACAACAAACTTGCAAGAGATCAGCTCAGCTTGAGTGGGTTAAACGTAGAAGATGACCAAGCACACACGTTTTGGTCGAATAAGCCAAACTACAGATTACCCTAGATAAATATCCACATGACCGTAGAAGGGCTTGAAAGAGAGCAAATATTCGGTTGTGATCCTTTGTCCCATACTGACGCAGGAGATACTCTCATGAGACATAGATACTATCTTAAGAATTCGAGTTGCACGAATTCTGTGAGATACTCGAGAAGATCGCACAACTATTAATTTTAAATATAGAGGCCGAGAAAGCATATGACTATTGGGTACTAGGAATTAGGGACCGATTCCACACATGACCATAACAGGTCTGCAACAACCACGAGTCTATGGTTGCGACCCACAAATCCCACAACCCAACGAATCCACAATTGAATCGGGACATAGATGTTGGCTTACGCACATTAGTATTCATATCTACTCCACTTCCACCTATCATCATCGAACAGTATCTATGTTAGACGTAGCAGCCTAATAAAGCTAAAGAGTTCTCGGACTAGACCAGACAATCGCCCGTAGAGTCCATTGTACCCATCATCCACCCTATGACCCTGTCTGGAGACATACACGAAACTATCCCAAGTCATTTTCCGCGTATCCCACAACCCATAGACCGAATCACACCAGAGCTCGATATTGATTGGAGCCTTCGAGTAGTCATCCTCGCCGATCGATCTATCACACCAGTTCAGGTTAGGAGGGCCTTCTTTTGCCTTAGATTCACAGTTTCCACTAGTGCGCGTCGAAGACATAAGATTTCCTAACTAGTTTGTCTAGCATCCCACATGTATTCCATCCCCACCGGTTGTCTCGGCACGACCTCGAGAGGTCGGGTGTGAGGAAGAGTTACTTGTAGATTCCCACGCTCACTTGTCACTTTTCCATCGTCATGAACCCTCAAGGTTAATTTGGCGTAAGTACATGCATTATTTATTCCATCTAATGTGTGCTTGAGCCTTTCACAGGTAGCTAGGGTTTTTCTTTGTATTTATAGGTGCTACAATAAATCCTACATCAAAGTGGATGTGATAAATAGTGAAGTGAAGATGACATGATCAAACCCTAAAAAGATTAGATCCAGAGATATTGCCATGACACTAGCACCTAGTTCAGAAACTAGTTCCTGGAGTGATCCTGTCCTCTTTTGGTCAATTTTTTCTAGAATACTTTCATATCTATGTTCTCCAAATGAAGCTTATTAGTTTAGATCCAAACTGTCCTACCCATTATCTAACCCAGAATCACACTAGTCAATGAGATACAAGATAAGTCGCTCTTATCTTCCTATTTCTTACACTTACTTGTCATTTCATGTTAGATCTTCATTATATCTATTATATTTATTTGATCACATTCGTATGATACCATTTAAATCCTATTAAATCATTCACATTATAGTCCCATAATCGTAGAAGAAAACTTTGGATGATATTTCTAGTTAGTTCATCCATTTATCACACTCGTATTTTCTTCTGCAACCAATCAAATATATAAGTTCCTAATCTTCTTGTGTCTTAGTATATTTTACATGTGCCATAATTAAATGAAAATTTGATATGGTATTTTACATATTCAATCAAGGTTGAATGTTGGATCTTTTATTATATAGATGTGATTTCACATTATTTAAATATCTAGTGACTTCTATTTTATTTATATCTATATCCAAGATTAGATTTAAACATCCTTAATTCCAATTTGGGTTGAATTAGGGTACAAGTTGATTTGAGATCACATGCAGGGAAACCCTAGGTTGGGTGTAAGATGAGTTGGGTTCACTGAAGAGGAAACCTTAGGTTGGGTGCAAATTATGTTAGGTTCACCAAAATGTAGTTGTGGAGAGTTGGTTTTCAATAATAATGCACTGGAGTAACCACAATACTTTATAACTAGGGTTTTAATTAGATATAAATAGTAAATCATACCTAATTGGAGAATATTAGAATATGTAGAATATATGAACATTAATAATAATTTAAGTGTTAAAGATAATTTATAGGGTTGACATGATGGTACTCAACTTTGTGTGAATTTTGAGACATCTATGAGAAATAAGTGGTGAAACGAAGGTTATGTTAACATGGTAAATAGAAAACAAAATTTTTAGCTTGACTCGAGAACATGGATTGTGGAGCCAAATTTGTAAAAGTAAAAAAATGGGGCACCCAATTTCATACAATATTGTAATGGAAAATATGAAATGAAATATGTGAATGTATTTTTTTCATCTATGAGATTTGAAACATTGCACACTTTTCTTGGTTCTACTACAAACCACTAAGAAACATTTTTCCTTTTTGAAAGCCCAATTTGACATTTAATAGGTCTATAAAATGTGTAAGGAAAATAATTTTATTTCAAAACCTATATTAAATAGGAGAAAACTTGAGCTTCATTGATATTTGTGAAGGCCATTAGTTGGTAGACAATATTGAAATCAACATAAAATTGATGCATTTGACAAATATTCTTAGCAATATTCTTTTGTAATGTATGTGTGTTAACCATTATGTTTTCAGTAGACAGAAACAACTAATAAATGCTAAATGTGTGTCTATATGTTTGAACATGAAATAAATAGATTCATTCCTTACAATTTCAATATGATTTTTTATTATCGTGTTACAAATACACGGTTGAGATGTGTGTCTATATATTTGAAGTGTTCTTTTAACATGAAATAAATAGATTCATTCCTTACAATTTCAATACTGAAACTTTTTTATATTCTCGTGTTACAAATATGTGGTTGAGATGTGTGTCTATATGTTTGAATTGTTCTTTTAACATGAAATAAATAAATTCATTCCTCACAATTTCAATATGAAACTTTTTTTTATATTCTCATGTTACAAATACATGGTTGAGCATTAAAAGCACGCAAAACCCTTTTCAATAGTTGCCGTCGACTAAAGTTGACTTTTAAAATTTATACGCCGCCGTTGGGAATCAACCCTCAGACATGTGGGTTTCAACCAAGACGTCTTCACTAGCCCGCTTGTACATGCATCAAGCATATGATATGATGTCGGTTTTATTTAAAATAGATGTTTTTGAGTCTTTGCCGCACAAATAATTTTATCGCTTTTGTTTGGGCAACGTGGGAAGCATTCATGCGTGATGGTTAAGACTTTATGAGATAAATATGTGATGAGAAATGCAAAGTCTATAATGTGCCAAGAAAAGAAAATAAATAGAGAGAGAAACTGCCACGAAAGTCCAAGTGTGGTTTGATTCCTTCATCCAAACTTTCATGGCAATTTCTCTCTTTTTCTTTTCTTTTCTTGGCACATTCCAGACTTTGCATTGCTCATCACATATTTTTCTCTCCATTTTTAGTTACGTTGTTAACACGTTTGAAAGCAAGGTTCAAAATGATTGAGACAATTACATGTATTACACGTTTATATTTTCCATGTTTTTGAAAACTTTGAACTAGCGATCCTTATCCAACATGCACAAATGTGGTAGGTCCTACAGTTTGGATCAATCATAAATTTAATTAAAAAAATATTAATTTATTTCTTTATTTTCATTGGTGGAGACTGTAGGACCCACCACATTTATGCATGCTGGTTAGGGTCATCTCTTTGAACCACATCACATTTTGAGTGGCCAATTAATGAAGGAATCGAAGGAATTACTTTTTCCATTCAAATTGATTAATACATATGTGCATATCGTATGTTTGAAAATAATCACTCCACACAATTTTTTTAATATCTTTATATAAGTAAATTGCGTCCTTAACTTACAAGCAACATTTCCTGAACATAAATTATTGCCTTTAAATGACAATGAGAATTACGAATATGATGTTTTGTTGGCCACCTACTCTTGCTTTGGATTTCCCGATGAGGAAAGAAGTTCCCCGCCCTTTTCAAACAAAGCCTCCTCAATCCATACAACTATCTGGAATCACCTAAAACCTCCTCCCTCGCCACGTGCTTCGCCTATGGTTTAAGTGTTGATGGAAGCATAGCCAACACCATCTATGGGTTAAGTGTGAGAAATTCAGTAGCCCAATTGTCCATGGTTTATTAAAACTAAAGCATTTGGAGTACCTCGAACTCACATTGATTAACTTCCACCCTCTTCCCATCCCTTCAAATCTCGCCATGCTCCATGATTGATGCATTTGAGCTTGTTTGACTACGGGTTTATGGGCCGAATTCCAAGTTTCATTGGCAACATGTCTACCTTGAAATATTTGGATGTCTCCTGGAATGATGGTTTGGAGAGCTGGCAGTTGGGCGAATGGATTGGAAATTTACGCAGTTAGAGCACCTCGGGCCAGATGATGAATCTAACAACGGGAGGTGATTGTGTGGTACACAATGTTGCTACCTCCGTCACCAATCTCACAATACTGGGATGACTAGGTGTGGAGTTTCGGGTATAATTCTCTCTTCTCAGAAACCTCACCTCCCTCTCCCATCTCTACCTTGGTGGAAATGACTTCACTCACCAGCCATTTCCCAACTGGATTTCAAATCACACATCTTTGGATTCCCTCTAGTTTGGTAGTTGTGGTCTCCAAGGTCCAATTCCTTCTACTCTTGTTAAGCTTTTCAAAGTTGTCTTGGCTTTTCCTGCTTGAAACCATTTAAACAAAAGCTTGCCATCTATATTCGGCAACCTCTCATCTCTAGTTCTTCTCAATCTCAGCAATAACTCTTTGAATAGCATAATCCCACCTTCGTTACAAGAGTACTCCTCACTACAAACTCTTTACTTTGCTGACAACAAATTCCATGGCATTTTATCGATCTCCGATTGCAAAATTTCCTGACATTACTTTGATTTGGACCTTCAAAATTTCGAGTGTGAAATTTGATGGATATTGGATCCCTAATTTTCAGCTTCGCTATCTGATTTTGACATCTTGTAATATGGAAGGTAGTTTTCCCCTTCTAATATCAACTCAATACACCATCAACAGTATAGACTTGTCCAACAATAATCTTAGTGGAGATATTCCAAATTGGCTATGGGAACTTGATGTTATATCTGTGGACTTACATGCAAACAAGTTACAAGGGAATATTGCTCTCCCTCATCCAAATGTGGAGTTCCTTGACTTGTCTGAGAATCTATTTCATGGATTCATTCCAATAGAAATTGGAAAATATGGACAACATCTCCAATTTCTCATTAACAAAAAAAATAATCTAAGTGGCGATATTCTCTGCATCATAACGAAGGCCATATGTTGGAGGTTCTTGACTTGTCAAATAACAAACTTGGAGGTAACATTCTTGAAAATTTTGGGAATTGTTCATCAACATTAAAGGTGTTGAATCTAGAAAACAATCTTGTTGAAGGTGAAGTTAGCAACATGGTTTGTCTTCAAACTCTGAAATTAGGAGGTAACATGTTAGAAGGCCGAATTCCATCATCACTTCAAAATTTTAGCTCTTTGGAGATTCTAGATTTGGGATATAATAGAATGCAAGGAGAAATCCCAAATTGGATACAAAAGTTGGCTTGTCTTCGATTTTAGTTTTAAGATCAATAAATTTGAAGGTGGGATACCATTAGAGTTATCAAAATTGTAAAATCTTCAAGTCTTGATTTTTTCAAATAACAAATTCTCAGGAAATATTCCAAGTAATTTTGGAAACTTGAAAGCATTGAAAAATAAAACACAAAGTACAAAATTCCTTCAATATTCAAATTCCATCTCATCAGTGTCTTATATAGAGAAGCTAGCAATCAACAAAAAAGGGAAATTTCTAGTGTATGAAAGATCTTTGGCATTGGTTAGATGCATCAATCTCTCGAATAACAACTTCTTAGGTGATATTCCTCTGGACATTGATTTCATTATTGGTCTAAATGTTCTTGATTTCTCAAGAAATCAA
This sequence comes from Taxus wallichiana var. yunnanensis, assembly GCA_018340775.1. Taxonomy (NCBI): domain Eukaryota; kingdom Viridiplantae; phylum Streptophyta; class Pinopsida; order Cupressales; family Taxaceae; genus Taxus; species Taxus wallichiana. The sequence goes on from CM031238.1 coordinate 106,777,389, forward strand.
CTTAGTGGCAAAATCCCAAATTCATTTAAGAATCTTGTGCAATTGGAGTCACTTGATCTTTCAAGGAACAATTTTACTAAAGCTATTCCCATAGAACTCATGGTTCATTTTAAGAGACCTTTGGGAAATCGAAGGTGGAAAATCCCTGGCGAATATACCTATAACAACTTTCGTGAAACAAGTAATTTTTTGGGGTTTATGTGTAACATTTTTGACTAAAAAGAAGCTTTCATTTTCAAGACATGCGACAACAAGGTTGTTGTCGATTTACAATAAACTTGCTATCACACAGAAATAACCTTGTTGTCACATGACAACAAACATACTGTCGCACGACTACAAAATGTAAATCTCCCATCAATAGAATATCCTTGTTGCGGCTCAAAGAAATACCATGTCGCAGGCGTTGATAAGATTATTTGCGCAATGCATCAAAAATAGCAAGTCATGCATCAACAACCAAACCTTGTCACACATCGCCAGAATCTCCTTGTCACACGCCAATCAAAACCTTTGTCATGTGTCAAGAGAATCTCCTTGCCGTAAGCGCGTCAACCGAAAAACCTTTTTCGCACGCTCATCAAATAAAATTAGTCACGCGTCAACAAATAGAACTTTCGCTGATCGCAAACTTCAAAACAGATCTGCATTTTGCATTGGTGCTTAGAGTATGTAAGTTCATGGTACTTGATATGTCGATATCTCAACTAGTAGTTAGTTAGTAGTATACTACCCGCGAATCACCTAGGTTTTTATAGGTTATGTTTTCAAATGTAGGTGAAGCCTACCCCTAAAAACATATACTATAAATTTTAGGCGAACAGAAACTAACCTGCTTCGAAAAAATCACCTTTTCAAATTTTCCTAAAAGTAAATATTCACCAAATTACGAGTATTCTCCACTAAAAAAATCCCTGACAGAACTATAAATCCTCACATTCTTGAGCTACTTGAACATATCTTGTAACAATATCTCAGGAAGAATACCACAAGGAAATAATTTCTTAACATTTAATGCAAATTTGTTCTCAAACAATGGGCATCTTTGTGGAGTTCAAATCAACATAAGTTGCTCCTCTTCTTCTGTTTCTTCAAATAATATTGATGGTGATGAAGATACAAGTGATGGAAGGAGGGAAGAACACATATGGTGGGAGGTGGTACTTGGATTGAGCTTTGGAATCAGATTTGGTGTTATTATTGGAGTGTTATGTTTCAACCAAAAATGTAGGTCTAAATGCTTCAAGATCATGGATGGCATTATTGTCATTATTGATGAAACCATTAGAAAATAGTTATTATATCAAGTGTTTTTTTTTCCTCCCTTCCCTTTTCCCCTTGAAAAAGTGACAATGTATCATCAATGTAATTGAATTTCTCATTAGCCTAAATGTCACATTTCAATGGCTTTACATTTAATATGATGTAAGAAATATTCATATAAAATATTTATTTTAAATCTCTCATTTGTTTTCATTAAACTTAAAACTAATACTTTTTAATAGAAAAGGTTAGCATGTTTAACCCCTAATTGTTTATCTTTTCTCTATATTATCGACACAACCTTCAACACTTCTTATTTCGAGTGATGATATTATGAAACCTTGAATAAACATGTTACTAATTTGTTAATGTTAGAATGGAAAAGAAAATCCCAAATCAATAAATTAAAACCATTAAATTTTATGTGAATTCTAAAATAATACTTAAAATTTTAAGTGAACTTGTACTAATTAGTGAATATATTGATTAATGTTTTAGAGCTAATATTTAGCATGTATATCACATATTGTGCAATATTTATTTGAAATGATTTATATGTATTTTTAATTTGAATCTAGTTCTTTGTTATATAATGTATGATTTGGTATTACAAATAAATGGATTACACTTAAATGTAATATATTTAAACTTGTATTTTTAAATGGATTACATGTAAGTGTAACATAAAAAGAGTAATGTAGTCAATTGTTTTTCAATATGAATTGTCTACTCTTATTATTTTTATGTTCTTTTTATGGATATCAATATCAAAGTAAAAACATTAGAATAAATAAAGATTGTAAATGTGCACAACTAAACAATTTAGTTGTATAAATGAGATATTGTTTCCATTATTATAATAGGTCCTTGTATGCAATTGTCACAAATATAGTAAATATTGGGCTCTTAACAAATATGTGAAGTTCACATTTATGTAGCAATTTTGTAAATGGCATAGAGCACAAAAATATATGTTTGTGATTTGCATGTGCCTTCCCAATTAAATATATAGAATATTATAAGTTTATGAAGAAGTATCCAAGATTGCAAGTAATCATGGATAAACCATTATTAGTCTACATCGGATAGAGTAATTTATATTTCATACATGGGCTTAAAAACACGCACAAAACTGGTGGGGCCCACACTCTGGGCCAATCACAAATTCAAAATAAATTAATGTTTTTTTATTAATTCTGTGATTTTCCCAGAACGTGGGCCACACCACGTTTGTGCGTGTTGGATAAGGATCATCATATTTCATTTCTATGTTTCATTTCCTATTGAAGGAGGATTCCATGAAGAATTGATGAAGAAAAATACTACAAGCCCATACGGAAGTTGTTAAGTACTAGAGGAAGCCACATAACAGTACCAAACTGCAAAGTATGAAGGGAATCCATAGGATAGTACATTTTGATGGAAGTCATGAACTATTTTATGAAGCCGCAAAACACTACTATTATGACGAAGTTGTGAGATACTATCTGAATCAGCAAGAGGATGTTTAAAGCCATGAAAGTTTTAGTGAAGTTGACTAAGTCTTATGATGGATTCTTTGGGCCTTACCTTTGTAATTTCTGATATTAGTATTCTTATGGTAGTGTGCAACTAGATTCATTATAGCATAGAGTGTTTTACATACCTATATAAAGAAAACCAATTTCCTTAGGAATGTATCTTGTTTTATCTCAGAAGATTTTGGATAGTATAACTGTTTGATCTGAGCTTAAGGATTAGAGCAGAGCATGAGATTACATTATGTGATTTAATATGAAAAGACTACATTATTGGTGATCCATTTGTTTGTGTATGCTATTCTTCTAAGTAATTGAATAAAGTGGCATTTCTACTATTTTCTTTCAAATATGTGCTCATTCGTATGTTTTTGTATTTTTTCCATAGATAATTCTAATGGTTACATGGTATAAGGTTTCTCTTTGTTGGGATCCCTAACCATGTCTACATCAATTGGAATTATATAAGGTTTCTTTCTCCTTGGAACTTGAGGCACACTAGATTTTTGTGTTTATCCACATTTTTGAGCATGGGTAAAAGCTTGCTGACGTACATCTTCGATAGGTAACCATTGGGTAGTAGGGTCAAGGATGACACATTAAGCATTGGTGGATTTCCAAATTTTCAAGTGTTGTGAGAAATTTGTTGCAAACATCTTCTAAGAAGTGATTGTTGGGTAGAAGGTATGAGGATTGTACAACAAACATCGGTGGTTTTCCACATTTGTGAGGATGGGTAGAAAATCTTTACAGACATCTTCTAACAAGAGTATTATTGGTAGAAGGTGTGAAGGTTGTAGATATCACATTTCATAAGAAACAAAATGGCACACTAAAAGAATATGGTAAGAGGATTTTGAGAAAGGCATGAGAGTTGAGGATTTGTTCAAGTTAATGCAAACTATGTAAGACCATTTAGAGGCCATAAAAGGCATACAACATTAAGGTGTTGTTATGGAGGATCCTAATTATAATGAATCAAATCTATGTGACAAATTACATAAACCACAAATGAGGAATAAGAAGATACATAATATGAGGGACCATATAATACTATTTACATACAATTGGTAGGATGCAAGGTAATTCAAGGCTAGATAACCCATCATCCATGTTTTTTTTTAGTTCGGAACCAATAGAGCTTATAAATTAGATAATGGAAATTGGGAATTATTTTGAGTATGAAGACGTGAAAGATCCTAGGAGATTAAAATTTTCATGGAATAAGTTAATGGTGATGTGAATATAATAATGGGAGGTGATCATGTGCTACACAATATTGTTGTGTCCCTCACCAATCTCACAACACTTAGGATGTATGGGTGTGGAGTTTCAGGTACAATTCTCTCTTCTCTTGCAAACCTCACCTCCCTCTCCCATCTCTACCTTAGTTGCAATGACTTCACTCACCAGTAATTTCCCAACTGGATTTCAAATCACACATTGTCGATTTCCCTATCACTTGGTATTTGTAGTCTCCATGGTCCCATTCCTTCTTCTTTGTTAATCTTGTCACACTTGAGGAACCTTAACTTGTACAATAATTTAGAACTCAAATTGTACAACCATCTCGTAATATTGAGAGTATTTCTCATCGTTAAACAAATGCGGAGGAATGATTCAAATATTTATTGCAAAAATGTCCTCGTTGACATACTTAGATCTCTCTAATAACAATATTGGAGGAGGGATTCCAAATTCTATTGGAAATATTTCCTCATTGTGAGACTTATATCGTGTTGTTAACAATATTGAAGGCAACATTCCGTGGACCTCTTTAGCTTGTCTACCAAATTTGTCTACCCTTTCCCTCGATTCAAACTGATTAAAGGGAATATTTCCATCTACTTTCGGCAATCTCTCATCCCTAGTACAACACAAAGTATAGAATTCCTTCAATATTCAAATTCCATCTCATCATTGTCTTATATAGAGAAGCTAGAAATCATGAAAAAGGGCAATTTCTAGAGTATTAAAGATATTTGCATTGGTTAGATGCATCGATCTCTCACATAACAACTTTGTAGGTGTTATTCCTCCATACATTGGTTTCCTTATTAGTCTAAATGTTTTGATTTGTCAAGAAATCAACTTAGTGGAAAAATCCCAAATTCCTTTAAGAATCTTGTGAAATTGGAGTCACTTGATCTTTCAAGGAACAATTTGACTGGAGATATTCCCACAGAACTATAACTCCTCACATTCTTGAGCTACTTGAACATATCTTATAACAATCTTTAAGGAATAATACCACAAGGAAATCAGTTTTTAACATTTAATGCAAGTTTGTTCTCAAACAATGGACATCTTTGTGAACTTCAAATCAACATAAGTTATTCCTCTTGCTTTGTTTCTCCAAATAGCATTGATGATGATGAAGATAAAAGTGAAGGAGAGATGCAATAACACATATGGTGGGAGGTGGGGCTTGGATTGAGCTTTGGAATTGGGTTTGGTGTTATTATAGGAGTATTATTTTCATTGTTGACGAAACCATTAGAAAATAGTTATTTTATCAAAGTATTGTTTTTCCTCCCTTTCCTTTTCCCCTTGAAATGCTTTTTCCCTTTCTCCATTAACAATATATTGTGGTATAAACTGAAGGAAGAAACCTTCAAGGAAATTTTAATCCATCCTGACCTATAGATCGAGTCATATGTGGAGAGATATATGAATTTATCTCACCAGTTATCGATATGTAGGTAATTATTACAGTGGTATTTGACTTATCCAATCATATTTATGACTACAGAAGGTACTCCTTGGTACCCATAAACATTTTGCCATGCATTTTGAAAAAATCCTTCCCATAAAATTTCATTCTATGTACCTCCATAGATTGGTTTCCCACATTGAAGATGGAATTTTTGTTAATGCATCAAACATAAAATTATTTCTGTTGATTTCATTTAGGGATCTAGTTTTACGCCATAGATTTTGAACTCTAACTGGAGCAAGAGGAAATATTTAGAAGTAATTAGATTTGCAATAATGAAATTTCACATTTTCCACTTCATCCATAAATAGTGACCATTTTCTATCCTCGTCATATTTTTGATTTGATGGATTGGCTAGAGGGGCATCTATTTTTGTCATTTTTAGCATTGTAAGATCTTCTTATCACTTTTTGGAATAATTGTGAATTTTGGAATCAAAATAAATTGGATAAAAAAATGAGGTCATCACTCTTCTAATGCATCCCACATGTTGACCTCAATCTATTTTAAGAATTATTTAAATATAATATCCATCTGAGAACCGTTTACATTTTGCAATTATCTAGCAGGCCATTTATGATATCTCCTTCAAATAGGGAGCATCCTTTGCAATGAGTTTTGAATACCATATCAATATGAACAATGACGCTATTGGCATCTAATATCTTAAAATGTACCTTGTCTCCTTCAAGTACATTGGTAATTATTCCTTCTGTAACATACTTTCTCTCAGATGAGTAAAAAGGAATTAATTTAGTAGCAACTCCCTTCATATTTTATTTTCATGGAAAATGAAATGTTTTATTAGCCAAACCATTAAATTATTGGGTAGTAGTAGGTTTGAGCAATCATAAAAAAATTTACCAAATTTTCTATCCATACAACAAAATTCAAAGGACTTAACCTCTCTTCATCAATTTTAAGGTCTTCTAGCACACGAGTTATAAAACCCATGGACTCGTCATTGTCTCTACTATAAAATTTGTGTTTGATAATGACATTGTCTGCGATAAAATATCTTCTATCTTTATCACTTGTATTGATGGTACTTTCAGTTTCATCACTACAATCTTTGTCTTTTGTATCATTGTAATCCTTTGAGCCAAAATAAATATGATAAAATTGGGGTAATGGATGAAACCGCATTCTTTAACAATTATCTCTTCCCCGAGAAATGTAGTTTCTTTTATTTTGTAAATCTTTCAAGGTTTCAAATTCATCAATTAAAAAAGGAAATTTGACTCTTCCATCCAATATTGTGTCAACACTGACAACAACAAAACCTCTTCCCATATCTCTGCAATGTAATGTCCTCCTACTTGGATATACTCTACCCTCTGCAACTTTAGTTCCTTTTGGTAAAAATACACATGATCATCCTCTACAAATGCAAGATACATCAATGTTGTAACAACATAAAAAACAAGGATCGTCGGATGAGAGAAAATATCTAAAACCATATCTGAAAAATAAATTAAAAGTCATTGTGTATGTTTAAGCTTAACAAATATGCATACACATAGCACATAACTTACAAATTACTCCGGAGAGGATAACAATGTTAAGTTTAGTGAAGTTGTGTTTTAAAGGAAATGTATGTTATTTGAAATTGTTTTGGAATAAAGAAGGTAGAAATTTTGGTGCATACATATTGAGATATAAAAAAATCCAAAATTAAAATTTTAGAAATTAATAAAACTATCATAGCGTTATAGTCTACCAAACACACATAATGATTCATCAATCCATAAGTCACTAAAAATCAATCATAATTTTGAAGTATTTTCAACCCTTACCCATTAAGCCTTCATGTTTGCATAGAAATAAAACAAAAAAATAAGCTTACTACAATATGTCGTCAGTGCGTATTAAAAACTATAATCATGGAGGGGTAACATAGGCCCAACCCCTTATCATTGTAGACATTTTATTCAACATTTGGAATCCATAGGTCTATTTTAATCATCATTTGAAATCTATTATATAATTTGTGAGGATTTTAGACCCTTGTTGTTGCTAGGAGAAATTTGAAACCCTATTTGTTTGCTTTGTCTTCGAACCATTTAAACATCATTACCATACCAAGGGATAACCATAGAGGGGATATCTTGAATAGTGACATTTTTTCTTTTCAATTTTCATTCTTGGACATAGTGATAGATTCTTATTTCTAGAGAAAGTTGAAACCCTAACTATTTTCTTTTCCTTCAAACTTTTGTTCAACGTCTGTTACCGTAGCAGGGATATAGATGGAAATAGTGAAAGTTTTATTTATCAATTCTCATTCTTGAAAATAGTGATAGATTCTTGTCTCTAGGAGAAAGCTAAAACCCTAGCTATTACACTTGTAGGTAGTCAGTAATTCCTTTTGAAGGAAGTGGTTAACAAGAAATTTTCTTTTACCTTTATTCCCTACTCATTATTATACATATAAGCTTTGATTCTATCATGTTTAGTGTGTCCATGTACTTTAAGTCAAAATTTTATTGCAAGTTGTTACCTTAACATGGAGATAGCTTGAAATAGTGACAATTTTTCGTATCGTGGAAATTTTGTTACAAGACTTTTACACTTAATATAGGTAGCTGAAATTTCTTTTGAAGGAAGTGGTTAAAAGAAAATTTTCTTCTAACCTTCATTCCCTACTAATTATTAACTATATAGGGTTTTGGTCTCCCATGTTTTGGGTTATGGGTATCCTATGTTTAGGGTAGCCTCGAATTTTATCACTCCAACTATGCTCTATCTTATTTTCTTATTTTACCACTCTAGCTATGTTATGTCTTATTTTCTTGTGTTTTAGACCAATATGTGGATGTAATATTAATTAATCTTTGCATTTCTTAAAAATTAGTATGAGGAATGCACTGTATTTTGGTATATACATTTTTCTTGGTATTTTCTATTTTGGTTCTTTCTTTTTAAACTATAATTTGTAATAATGGTTGTCACAATGATGGTGAGCTTTCAGATCTAAGACAAATCTTGTATTAACATCAGTCCACAGTAATAATTAAGCACATGCAACAATTTTCGGGAGCTATAAGTATGAATGATTCGAAGATGGTAGTATGGGTTGTTTAGAGCTGGAAGTATGAATGGTCGATGGGAGCTAGAAATATAAATGGTCTAGAGCTGCAAGTATGAATGGTCTGGAGAGGCAAGTATGGAATGTAAACAACATAATGATAAGAAGAGTCACAGACCAGCCCCTTACCATTTTTTCTAGTTTAACCATCATTTAGAATCCATAGGGTCAAGTTTAATCATCATTTGGAATCCATGTTATAATTGGATTCTTGTCAATTTATATTTTAATCATGAGGATGTGAAACCCTAGTTTTGGGAGAAAGCTAGAAATAGGGTTTTCTTTTCCGTCAAATTATTGTGCTAATAAATTTGACCATTTATATGGTATATACTCTTTACAAGGTAAAGAAAAATAAGTTTTACCATTTATATGATATATTTTCTTTACAAGGTAAACACCTCTCCAAAGTTACAACATTTTCATATAAATTTTCTAGGTAGATGGAATCTAGAATGAATAATAAGCATAATCATATTATTAAGTACTTAGTACATATATGTAATTTAGTAATATAATATAATATGTAATATAATTTAGTCCTATGTTTAGTTATTTTCTTTGATCTATTAATATACTATCAACACAACAATATATATAACATTGTAATATATATATATATATATATATATATATATATCAACACATCCGTATTAATCATGTTATTAAGGATATATCTTGTACGATTAGTTAAAACATTAAAATATATAAAAATGAAAATGAAAATTTGTTATGATAAATATTATTGTGTTGAACAAGTAATTTTACATATAATTTCAAGTCGTGTCTAGTGAAATATGGGGTTTAGAAGAAGTCAGATCCTGAATCGATTGATGAATTATTAAAATATGGGGAAATAGTATCTATTTTTAAGCCAGTTGGGTGGCCAAAGGTTTTGAAGAAATTTGAGAGTTATAACTTGCAACTGGTAGTGAATTTTCTATAAACCTTAAAAATGACCATATTATTGTCAAAAGGATTCAAAATCCTTGTGACTGTTAATATTATTGCACACATTTATAATCAAACATAGGGGTAGGGTTTCAATACGGGTATAAAAATATCTTACTCCTTCCTTGTAGATATTTTTTCAGTAGACAATGAAAAATTCAAGATAGTATGTGACCAAAAATGGAATCAAAAAGAGAAACCCTACCTAAACCCTGGGACATGGTAGCCATTTGGCTCATGAGGTATCTTCCCCGTGATGGTAAATTTGGGATTGCTTGTAGGAGTTACATAAAAATTATGATCCATCTCGAAAAGGGAAAACAACATCCTTTTAACCTCCCTTATTTTTATATCAATCTCTTCCTTTTATGCCTTAAAGTTATCAAAAAGATTAAAAATGGATGAGACATCAAGGCCTGATACAATTGATTTGAAAACACCGTTTTTAGAAACAAAAGAAGGGGAATACAAAATGGGAGTGGTTTCTTACAGAAAATTTTAACTCAAAGTCCTCCAAGTATGCATATTAGGGACCACAAATATTGAAAAGATGAATAAATCTCAACACCTCCCGCCAACAAAAGAAAGAAAAAGGAAAAACTAGTTCAACCATTTGTTCCTTTAGTTATATCTGAAGGAGATTCTGAGGAGGAAAATACTCGAATACAGAGAAGAACAAAATAAGAAGGCTAGTCATTTCTCATGAAGAATCCAATGAAGATGAAAAATGGCAAAGTTAAAATCATGGGAAGTGTGAGGATGACATAAAGGTGATCCAAAGAATTGTACCATGAAAGGGAAGAGGCTATCCGAATATGTCGTTGAGGGATCCGAGGAAAGAAAAGGGACGGTCCCATTGAAGAAGTTTAGAATCTACCACCTCTAACAAATGGAAGTAGAGAACTAAACTATACATTATATTTTTCTAACACTAAGAGGATTATTGAAGAATAGAGGAGAGAAATCCTTCTCCTAAAACAAGTAATAAAGGAGAAGGATGAGACCATTCAAGCACTCTAAAAGCTAGATATTGAGGAGGTAGTCACTCAACCAAATGAAAATCCACCACCCACCCAAAATGAAGTTGTAGATAATATAAAATCTATTTAAGCACAAATTTTTATTCCACCACATGTTGATTCTAGAGGAAATTATTGAAGATTCTGATCAAGCCACCCAAAATCCACCTACTACATGAATGGATACCGTAAAAGCAACCACTTGTGGAGACATGATCCAACCTTATACTATAATAATATGGTTAAAAAGAGAAGATGCAATCCAGGAAAAAGAATTTAAATGGCAGAAGAAAATAGCCAAATTTGAAAGAGAAATTGAAGAAATAAAAAAAGAGAAGGAAACATGGGAGATAGAAAATAAAAACTTGAAAAGAGCATCCTGATATGTGTTACTGCGGTGGAAAATCATCTCAGTGTTCCGATGAAAAAAATATTCCTTTTACAATATGTTTATTCTAGAAAAACTATTTCAGGTGAATGTTATTAAGGATTTCTTGTGACCTCCTTTATGATATGGAAGATGGGAAACAATTTGTAGAGGCCTTTATGATGGAAAATGAGGAATAGAAAAACCTCCTTTGTGAGTTCTTTCTATATGGACTCTTAATACCCCATGACACCACTTTCCTGATCAATATTTATGTAGGATAAGTCTAGCTAAGATATTTTTCATCCCTATTACAAAATCAAATCAACTGGGATGCTCACATAAATGAATTTGAGCATAGGGAGAAGTCTAAGTTAGGCTTGTATATTCACCCCAACTATCCAAAAACATCTACTTTTGTTTATAGAATTAAGAATGTGGGTATATTCTCCATCCCTTGATGGAAAATATGAATCAAGCTTGTTGACTTACATAAAGGCATGCACAAAATTCTTCTCCAAAAATTCAGCTTTGGCCATAAAATCTAGTAACCATAGGTGGGATTCAATGTCTTATCCATTGAGGAGAAAGGATTCAATATCTTCTACCAATTTGAAATGGTCAATGAGAAGATCTATGGTTATTGTGGTATAAATAATTGAAATGAAAATGGATTAGGTTGGAATGTGGTATAGACATCCTCTTTTACTAGTTCCAAAACCACATTGGGGATTCTATGGAGCTCATGATAGAGATGAGTTCAAAAGTGGCTTTACGGAACTATTAAAAATAGTGGACATAAAGAACTCCCGACCAAAAGGATTGAGCGAATTTATTTCAAAAATATAACCTAAATCAAGGATGGAAAAATGAGAGGAATGAATGATGAAAATGTTTGTCAAGACATGCAATATATGAATGGAATTCCTAATTAAAGTGTTTTTGAGATCAAAATAGGTTTACAAAGTATTTTTATGATCCCCGCTTTGGATCATACATTGTTCTAGCTCTGACAATACATTATTCCAACCGCAGACCATACATTGTTCCACCTCCATACTATACATTGTTCTAGCTCCATATCATACATTGTTCTAGCTCAAGACCTTACATTGTTCCACTCCATACCTTACATTGTTCCAACTTCCACCATACATTTTTTTTGATCCATAAACAAAGCCAAATATTTTAATGAAATTGGTGAGCCATATTTACATAGAATAATGATATTGCTTTGATTCATTCTGATGTTCACACAACATAGAACTCTCCATATATGTAGGATTTAACATCCCTGAATATAGAAACCGCTACTTGAACTACCCAACCCACAAATATCTCACATTTCCTATATACGTAAGTTGTTTATTAACAACTTCACATATAAACAAATATAATAACAAACCTAACAATTAATAATATGAGTTGTTAACCAACTCATATTATATTACAAATAATAATTATGATTAATAATGTTTAAACAATAATATTAATCCTAACATTCACCCCCTTAGTGTGAACATTATTAATCACTAATCTTCACCCCCTTAATGTGAACACGACGAAGAACCATATTCAAGAAGATGATCCACCTTCTCAAAACACTTCTTAGATCAGGGTAAAAACTCCATAGATTATTTATTACCCTCGTAAAGGCGTAGTGTCGAGCCGAATTATTCAGAATGATCCCTTCCTCTTTGGGTTCCCTGGGACTTTCCTTCCTCCCAGGCACCCAAATTCTGAATCTCCAAGATCCACAAGCTTCACACTAGTTGGATAACCATCCCTCGAGTCTACCTCAAATCTTCTCCTGCTCCCAAAAATGAGTCTTCTGAAAACATGAAACTTCCCAAAATTTTGAAAGGGTTTATTCAACACACAACACAACAGGAACACTAAAAACTGAAACACACACTGAAAAATGCCACCAAATCATCACATGTCGGCCAAACCATTGTTATGGTGCTTGTTGGTGACAAGAGGTCACCGAATGACCTCTCTAACCTCCGATTTCCTCCATCCTCCAGATAATGTAAAGTGTTGCTAACTCAATGGAATATGAACATGAAGGCACATTTTTTCCACATTGTGATTATTCTTTTCTTCCCTCCTGCAATGTGAAACATTTTATTTTCTAGACATCAAGTTACACCGAAAATGTGTCCGTAAGGTAAATTTTTTTAATTTTTTGGACTTTTGACAAGTACTCTTTTATCTTGACATTGACCGATTTGACAACATTTGAACAATGACTTAAGACATTAGCAATATGAATTTACTTGACACACGATGATATATTAACACAAATTTTACTAGACGAAACTTATGACTTGACTCACAAAGATGCTCAACACTACAATGACCAACTATGACATGAAAACACACAAAACAATAACTAAAAATAATGTTTAATGTATCATGATAACAATGACAATCATATTGCAAACAAATATGATAATAGCCTAGTATTGAAAAAAACTTTATAACAGTGACTGAAATAAAGTTTTGAAAATAAAAAAAACATTTCCTTTGACTCTCACCACGGAGACCTTTAGAAAAATAAATGGAATCTTATGTTAACCATAGATACGACTTCTTTATAATTTAAGCACTCACATTGACATATGTAAAGTTATGCTTTGCAACGAAAGTTTTATAGATTTAAATAAAAAGTAAATAAAATAGAACTAAAATTGACTCAAATGACGTTGAAACAAAAAACAAACTTCTCTATCTAAAACAGTAAAACCACGGGCCATGTATTAGCAGTTTTGGAGGAGATGAATACTAGCTTGAGATGACGATGAACTACGGACACGTTATATGCGGAGAAGTGCTCACTGTCGAACCAGATGCGTACTAGCTTGAGATGACGATGAACTACACGCTAGATGAACTGTATCAGTCTGCAGATTTCAAGGACGTTTTATTATATCATACCTAGGAGATGAAAAAACTGCAGTCCACAAATCATTCAAGCTTCCCTTCTATTACTTGACCAGATGTATGCAGGTGAGCACGAGTCAAGGGGATCTGCAGATTCTTCGATAGCACATTAACATGGCCGAATTCGACGTAGAGGTATGACGTGCCACAAGGCTGAGCAGGTAGCAGGAAGATCTTTACAGACATAACATATTGGATTTAGTCTTTACGACCACGATGTTGAATGAATTCCCATGAACAGGTCTGATATAAGCTCCAAATCACTGCATGTACATATATTTGTAACAGGAACCCAAAAACAACTTGCAGTTCCATCGTTAAAATGGATCCAAACAAGATATATTAAATTATTTAAAACTACAGAACACTGAAATCATATCAAATAATGAATACCATGATTGAGGTCACGATCCCAACAAAGAGTCGTCCCTTATTATTTCATTTCTCCATTGTAGGCCCAGGATATAGATCGCTCTGATACCAAATGAAATTGGTAAGCCAGATTTACACAGAATAATGATATTGCTTTCAATTCATTCTGGATGTTTACACAACATAGAACTCTCCATATATGTAGGATTTAACATCCCTAGAATATAGGAAACTGCTTGAACTACCCAACCCACAAATATCTCACATTTCCTATATACGTAAGTTGTTTATTAACAACTTCACATATAAACAAATATAATAACAAACCTAACAATTAATAATATGAGTTGTTAACCAACTCATATTATATTACAAATAATAATTATGATTAATAATGTTTAAACAATAATATTAATCCTAACATTTAATCTAGCGCCGAACCCTATAGGAACTTGTAAAAATGAAATCCATGAATATTATCATCTAAAAAGGAAAATGAAATGGAAATGAACACCCACACACTACAAACAAGTTGATAACAAGCTTTGAAAAATGCCTACGTATTTGGGTTAAAATGTTCATTACACTTCCGATTTGCAAAAGAAATACAACTTAAAAATGAAGCTATGAATGTGTAACCTGAACCTAAAATATACCAATTGATTCAAAAGAATCCAAACTAATAAATAAAGTGATGACATACCCAGTTGATTTTGTAGAAATTCAAACTAGATAATAAAATGATCAAAGCTCTAGTTTATTTCGCAATGAATCGAACTAGAAAATGTGAAGACAATATCTCCTCCACGTCCACCGAGTAGCAAAAAACTGACTTACGATGACTCGTGCAAAATATTGGGTCTCAAAAGTCTTCCTTCAAAGAGGTGTGCACTTGACAAAGGCTTCATATGAACTCCAAACGCTTGATGAATTTTTCATGGTAAAAAAAAATTAAAAAAACTCCAAATTAGGAAAACAATAACAACATTAGGAGCGTATGGAAATTATGAGAATTTCTCTTTTTTACTCTAAAGGCTGATTTTTCTTCTGAGTCCTCCAAAAATGATGTTCTCTACAAGCTACCCCTTAAGGATATGGCTTCTACAAAGAGCCATGTTATACCCTATTATTGAGCCTATTTTATAGTTCATCAAGCTATAATGGTATAGAAGTAGGGAGATAATTTTATAAATGGTTGGTTCGGGGTTCAAATCTCCCCAACTAACCCGTCGACCATATTTATTCCCCCGGGGATTAAATTCCACATGTGTTGTGCATTGATGGGGGTGTGGTTTAAATTTTTTTCTCCGCTGATGGTAAATTTGGTTGTGGTCACACCCAAACCATTTTCCCCATGTCCTAGACTGTTGGTGGTAGTGTATTTTTGAGACGCCATGTATGTGTCTTGGGCAGTGTAAGAGCCACATGGGTGGTGGTTAGTGCGGCCTAGTCAGAACACTCCGCCGAGTTGTGTTGAAAGGTAAGTGGGGATAGAATCCCATGTGAATACATTAGCGGTGGAAGTTTTTGAAATGCCACATAGTGTGGCCATTGTGCATATCCCGAACCATGAGGTCAATGTCAAGCCATGTGGGGAGGTCTCCCATACCCAACCAATAATCTTGCCCCTAATATGTGAACTCACGCTTCCATTCACCAAATTAGCACTAACCCCGCCAAGTTGGCTGGTTTCCTATGCAATGTGGTCTCGTGGTGGCTTGATGACCCACCATGTGGTGAAATAATGATCCCGGTGGCCAAGGATCCCTCCACGAAAAGAGTGTGTCGAACCTAGCCGAGGATTCTGAAAAGAATTAAAAGGGTCCACCCATCTCAATATTAGTGTCAAAGACCGGCATTTCAAAACCACAATTTTTATCCTCCGCTTCCACCGCCTTGTCATCGTGTTGGTCACCTGACCCCTCCGAGTCCAAACTTTGACCAAAGTGATAACTTGAGCACATGAAGTTTGTTTTCCGCATTCGAGGTACCAACGAAAGCTCACTTTGAATTCTCTACCATTATATCATGGTTTATGGAGATTTAAGGGACCCATGAAGTTCCAAAATTTCCTCTAGATCACATCTCCCTAGTGAGAAGGATTTTTATCCACAAAAATATCTCGTGAATCCCAAACCAAGTGTTCCTAAGATGATATATACGTAGTACACTACTAGTCCATTATCAAAAATCAAATGACTCGATCTCGGGACATGGCATCTACACCACGCTTGGTGACACTTCGTAATCTTCATCCTTCTACACGGATTATGCCTTTATACGAACAAAGTTTGGTTCGAGTGTCGAAGACACTTTTCTTCACCCCATTGCATGGCCTTTACCTCTACATGGTATGAAGAAGTGTTTGAAGGTGTGGTGGTGAATTTTACCCTATTGCACATCCATAAATAGCCTCTACATAAGTGGCATTCTGACCGAAGTTTGAACTAAAACAATGATTAACTAATATTTTGTTGCACTAGTAGTTTAACGGGATTCTAACCAACCAAGTTTAATGGGATTCTTTCTAAATAATAGTTTAACGAGATTAGGAGTAAATGATATTTTATTGGGATTCCACCCAAATGATAGTTTAATGGGTTCCGCCCAAATGATAGTTTAACGGTAATCCACCCAAATGATAGTTTACCGAGATTCCACCCAAATGATATTTTAATGGGATTTCACCCACTTGATAGTTTAATGGGATTCCACCCAAATGATAGTTTAACAAGATTCCACCCAAATAATAGTTTAACAGATTCCACCAAAATAATAGTTTAACAAGATTCCACCCAAATGATAAGTAGGATCTAGTCATCTAGGACTCGATGGTCCTCGAGAGCACGATCTTGACGACTCAATGATGTATCTGTTGTCATGTCTTGTAATCGATTAGTAATGAAATCTACAACCAATCCATGATTCAAATGGATTTCAATGCTCTCAATCACATTTATGATGAATGCACGATGTGCCTTGAGGAAAAAAATTCCTAACGATCTCGCAAAGGTGTCCATTGGAATGATGTCGAGATTAAACGTGTCTAAATGGTGTACCACATGTTGTAATGTTGATCTGTAGTCCCCTTAATACCACCATATAAAGTTCCATAAGTTTGGGCATGTGGAAGATTCCTAGTTGGTATGCCCATTTGGCCTACCAAATCAGTTGTGATGTAGCTCGATCTGATATCCCAATCAAATACAAGAAGTATACGGTGGCCTTTGGAAATGGTAGGTACCATCTGTCTAAAGACTCACGGGTGATCATCGAATCACGTATCAAGTTATGGTGGATGCCCATTGATGTCACACTAGTGGATTCTACTGACCATACTTGACCGGTACTAGGAAGTACATGAGATTTCCCTTGTTTGCGACCCTCTTGTTGAACCAACGAGGTATTTGATCATGTTTATTTCTCTAGAAATATTCCACCGTATGACCATATTTTCCATAGTAGCTACATACTCATTTGATCCGGTAGTGAGTCAATCCTTTGTTAGATCTCCGTAATACACTTTGATTTTGAAGACACTACCACTCATGTACATTTTCTAGGTGTGCACGTAAATCCATGATCTAAGTGAGTCTACTCTCGATGCCTAAATCACCACCATGTGAATCATCATGCCTAATAAAGTGATCACTATAGGCCATTGGAGGAAGATGTACATTGATCCAAAACCGAGGGGTTTCAGACTTAAGGAACAGATTAACAAATGTGCCAAATGAATTGCAAAACAACTATCTCTGAAAAGAGATGTAAATTACTCAAAGACTTCAAATTACATCAATTATCTCTGCCAAGAGATGTCTATCCCTTTTCCGGTTACATATGTATTTATAATAATTTTATAAATATGAAAGGACACCTAGAAAGATGTGGAAGGTCACCAGTCTCGAGGGAGACGAGGTGTTTCATCTTCCAAGACTTACATGTGCACTAATTTTGCGAAACATACTATTTTTAGACAGCACTACAAAAATCACAATTTGGGCCCCTTAAACATGGATTTCGGGGGTCAAACATTGCGAACAAAGTTTGGCACCTTCTCATCACATTCTACACATTCCAAGCTTTCCGTTGCCTTTTGAACGGAGTCAATCGGAGGTACGGTGCAAAAGTTATGGTCTCTGGAAGTTGCGCCACTAGAATTGCTTTGGATCATACATGTCCATGGATTTTGCAAGTAAGTTTCGGTATCAATTAATAACCTTTCTAATCACAACTATTGGGCCCCTAAAATATTGACCAAGTCCAAGAAGGCTTATAGGCATGCAGAGCCTAGGTTGAAGAGTAGGTGTGCGGGATAAGGCATGAAGGAAAGGTTATAAGAGGGTTTTAGTAGAACCCATGATGTGCGCTCGTAAAACAAGGTTTCGGGACTAATACAAGCACCCACATTTGAATTGATACCAACTAGTAAGCAATAGAGGTAGAGCTCTGCAGAAATGCCGCAAGGACTTTGTTGGGTTGGGCGATGAGATATAGGAAGGAAATGTATTAAGGCTTTAGGGTTGGGAATTTTCTTTTGCTAAAGATATGAGTCTTGTATGATGCATGCCTTTGGTTACCATACTATGAGGATATGTAATGGATGTACTCGAATGTAATGGGGTTACCAAGTTAATGAATATGAGCATTAATGATTATGGTGCATACAAATCTCTTTAATTGTTCTGTTTCATGTATGTTTGTGGAATGATTATGAATCCGATACATCTTCCTTTCTATTTTGATTCAAGTCCTATAATCTGTTAAGCATATTTCTATTTGGAATAACTACATTGGTCTAGAAGCCATTCTGAGATCTATGATGATTGCATGTTTCTTTTCTACTCACTCTTTTTAGAGTTTGATCATAGATGATGTTTCCCACTAAACTCACATAAAGGAGAAGACTTGGCACCCGCGCATGCCTTAGGTGAGCACCCAATGCCCGTTGGGTGATAGGTCACGCGCATGGGATTCCCTTGTTCTTTGGTGGGTGTAAAAATGACTACATCTTGGTTCCTTTTCGGGACCTATTTTCAAAGTTGTAGTGGGAAATGGCATACATCATGATCTATGCAATGAGTGATGACAAAGCGTTTAACCTTGGAAAGTGTTGAAACATGGTTCAAGAGCATGGAGGATGAATTTTCTCAGAGATTCAACATTGGACCTGAATTTGATGCATGTAGATGGGTAGAAGAGAACCTCTACCATGAGTTATATGAGACCTTTTTTTCTGTTGCTTCCCAGTAGAGTTGTATGAATGGCTCTCAGCATATGCGTCCAGATCAAGATGGTACTATAGATCACGCACGTGGACCCAAGAAGAATACCAAAGGATGCAAGGTGTTGATAAGACATGGAATCATGTTATGGATCATTGGTGGAAATGAGTGTTGGCTAGCTACACCCTAGAATACGCTATTTCCATGTATTCTTGTCTCGATGTTGTTGAGTTTGAGTTTCTACGGAGAGGTGAGAGGATCATTCCTATGTATTATTCCCTGAGATGAAGATCTTGATCGTGACCATGAGTTTAGAGGCATTTCCAATGGCTTTGGATAAACCTTCCTGAGCACTAGGCGAGGAAGCTAGTGTGGAGGAAGATGGCAGACATTATGACTGAAAAAGAAAGGGAGGAGAGATGACTCAAGTATAATGAAGCACTTGAGAGGGAGATTTCTAGACAACATGAGGTTGCAAGTGTGATGGATTTATGGAGGTAGAGGTTATTGGAAAGAGTTGAGGTTCACGTAGAGGACATGGAACCTGAGTAGTTTGTACTACCCCATCTTGGAAAGTGTGGGAGAGAGAACCCTTCGACTTCGATGAGAGTTTCATCACGAGGAGAAAGAAGAGTCTTTGGCATGCATTTGAACCCACCTAGTGACCAAACCTTGGCGCTTGGTTTTTAGATCAAGGGAGAAGTATCATTAATCCAGTTGGTATCGGTGGAAGTGAATGATCTACGCCCAGGAGATATAATTTCTCATTTGGGACTTCTATGGCTGCACACTCTATTCCAGTGTTTGGAGAATTTTTGGGCAAGGCACAAATACGCAAGGTTTGGTAACACGCAGGGGAGTGGCACGGGAAACACATTTGGTAGTGGCAAATCTTATAGACCATTGTGTGTAGTTCACCTGGGAACGTTGGGAACTTTAGGTGTGACAAAATCGGGCCCCTTTTTGGCCACGAGAGGATCTGGAGGTGGAACTGGTGGATCTGGGGGCACAGGATCTAGTGGATCTAGCGATCCGTGGAGGAGGAAACACCGTAGGGAATTAAGGGACTGGATCGAGAGGATGAGGACCTCAGCCACCTCCTCAAGTATTCTTTGAAATATATTTTACACTTTCTAAGATTATAGAGGTATAGAAGATGTTGCCAAGCATGTGCATAAATGTGAGATGCTATGGCATACGAAGGGGATCACAACCCCAGAGTAGAAGGCTAGTCAATTTGCAACAATGTTGCAAGGACATGCGCATAGCTGGTATAGGAAGTATGACCCCCATCAGACAGTGGTAGATTACACCGCATTGAAAAACTGCCTTCCTAGCAGAATTCCACATACCTGAATTTGAGAAGAAGAGCATCAATGCTCTCAAGGAATCCAGCAAGGAATGGCAGAGAGTGTGCGGAGTATGATGCAAATTTCAAAAATATCTTGTCTAAGTTATCATATGATATTCACCCTTCACAACATGCTCAATGGTTTTTTGGAGGGTTGATAACACCTTTTAGAAGGGTGTTATCTCATAAGACTTTCAAAGACCCACGTGAGGCGCTGGAAGCTACTCTGCACCGAGGATGTCGGGAAGTGTTGACACCGGTGTTAGCCCATTTTTGAGGCTCGGATCATTGCCATGGCAAAGCAAGTTGGAGAAATTGTCTGCGAACTCGCCTCCGAGAGACTCAAAGGGAATGGAATTTGGTGTATAGATTGTGACATGGAGGGGCATACAAAAGATAATGGTGGAATATGCACTCGTAAGTCGGTATGCGCCATAGCGATAGAGACTATGAAATCTATCACGGGACCATGATAAAAGTAGGTGATATTTTCTCTTACAACGCGTGATCTAAAAATGTATCTTAATATTGCAAGATTTGTATATCCATAACGCATGATACTAAATATTGTAGGCTAATTGATCAGATTCATGACGCTATTGATCTTGGTGTGCGCCAGACTAGCATTGCCTAGTTCTAAAGGAGTAGTCGTAAGGGTGATGAGCACATTATGAAGCGTGGAGGCACGTGGAAGAGGATTTCGAGGAGGATTTCATGGATGAGGTAACCGCAGGGGAAGAAGTGAGTTCCCACGTAAACTTGTTTTAATTGTGGATCTACATAACACTATAAGCGCGAATGTCCAAATTTATTACGGTGCTCATGGTGCAAAAATAAACACAAGTATGAGGAGTGCCCTAAGTTGTTTGAGCACATGAATCAAAGGCATCAAAGATAAGGGCACTGCCATGGTAAGTATAAAGAAGGTTGATACACAATGGATGCCATGGATGACACATGATGCATATTTGGAACCTGTTATGGTAACAACAAGAGCAGAGGTCATGCGTGCAAAGGAAATTCCAGGTAGAGAACTCTGGTTTCAAGAGAAAGGTGGTACATGAAAGTACCTAGACCTGCTCATTAAGGAGGAAGTGTACCAAGATACCATGGATGTTATTTAAAGTTTACAAGGAGAAATCCAGTGTCTAAAGGAGCAATCCAGGAGGGAGGAACAAAGAAGGACTATCGAATCACCAAAGAGATGACCTAGATGAAGTCAAGGAGGTATGTAAGATGTTAAGGCAAGATAATATTATTCCTTGCTAGAGAATGGTTACAGAGAAGGTACCACATGCCGAGAAGAGCGCGAGAGGAAGGTCTTGCAAGCAAACCTTCCCCCTCACAACCTTGATTATGATAAATAAGATCACGTTGAATGCAATGTAGTGGATGGATGGCTGCTTAGTAATATCCTCATTGACACAGGCGTGAAGGTCAATGTTCTTACCTTAGATGCCTGACATCAAATGGGAAGACCTGCATTACAACCATCTTCGAATGTGTTGTATATGGCTAACAAAACAAAGGCAATGCCCATCGGTGTCTTAAAGGATGTGGCTATCACCATTCAGGGGCCAAGTTTACTAGGGACTTCAAGTCTTGGTGCTCACCGAGGCAGATAATTTCCCAAAACTACTTGGGTGCCCATGGTGCTATAAGAACAATGCAGATCTTCGGTTCAACAAAGGATACATAAGTTTTGAAAATAAGGAGGATTAGGTCATTATACCCTTGGCTGATGGAAAATCAACACCCTATACTGAACCCCTGGGAGAAGAGGTCCTTGATAGAATATATGTGCGCTCAATCAGGGATCTAGAGACCATTCATCCCACAGAGGGAGTTATCCAGTTTGAGGATGCTCACCTTAAGTGATACCACCAAGATAACAGTGCATAATTGGGTGCACGGGACCTATGAGTTGGTCGGGAGGCATTTGAGAGGATCGATAACCAAGGTAACAAAGGATCGTATAGTCAGACACACGGGTGGAAAGAAAATACTAATTATTCTAGAGATTCTCACCCTTAGATCTTTTTGCAGAATATGGAAGCTCAAAGTGGAAGAAGCAAGATGAGCGACGGGGGATGTTAAGTTATGTCCTACTCAAAGACAAAGTAGAAGGTGGTGGGCTACACATAGAAGAACCTCTTGGAATGACGCGAGGTGATAATTTCCCTATCTGTTTGGTTCTCTAGAAGAAACACGCCTACTACTATCAAAGACTTATCATGGTAAGGAATCCACCTCTTTCCATATTCAGGAGTGTGAGAGGGTTTGGAGAGAAGGCACGGAAGATTTACCACCATCCCTATGGGTGCAAAAACTGTATTCTACATTACGTAGGGTTGTGCACGCACGCATGGTTTATACATTTTGAGACACGCCTCCAGACATGTAATTGGAAAGAGTTAGCGGTGATCTTCTTCAAACATTTGAGTATCAAAGTACAAAGCCATCAGTGGACAAGGCATTGTTACAGATTGTCAAGCACCCTACCATGGGGGATAGTGCCATGGAAGAAGATAGGTTGTTGGACTTGCTTGGTGAACCTGGTTTGGGGCGGACTTTGAAGAAGAGGAATAAGAAGAAATTCAGCTTGAGCGCGCATGTGTGGAAAAGGAAAAAGGGAAGCTGGTGTATGTGATTGATGGGGAAGAGGTAGAAATATTGGATGTTAAGAAATTCTGTAGGGGACGCACAAAGTAGTGGGAGTGCTGATGCTCGAGCACACACATACCATGAACCTTTAAAGACAAAGAAGGTTAACATCAGCTCAGAGGAAGAGCCTAAGGAGGCCATCATTGGAGAATACTAGTCGAGAAAGAAGTCTCTAAGATCATTAATATTTTACACGAGTTTGAGGATTTATTCCCATGTGGGTACCATGAACTTAAAGGCGTCCACCATTCCTTGGGGGAGATGAGGATAAAACTGAAGGATATGTGCACGCCCGATCAGAAGAGACACCCTACCGGATGAATCCCAATTTTCGCGTGAAGGTAAAGGAAGAAATAGACAAAATGATAGATCTGGTATCATTGAGGTTGTGGAAGAGTCAGAGTGGATAAGTCCAATGGTGATTAGTATCAAGAAGGATGGAAGGATTAGGATCTACATGGATTATAGGGAGTTGAACGCGGTTTGTGTCATCGATCCTTTTCCAACCCCCTTCACTGAATAAATTTTGAGGGAGTAGCTGGGCGCAAATCTATTCCTTTACGGATGGATTTTTCGGGTACCACCAAGTCCGGATTGCAAAGGAAGACCAAGAGAAGACAAATTTTTCCAATGAATGGGGAAGTTTTGCATACATGGTCATGCCTTTTGGGTTGAAGAATGCTCACTTTTTTCTCTCACATAGTGGTTCAGGTGTTCTAGGACTTCATCCACAAATTCCTTCAGGTTTACCTAGATGATTGGATGGTTTATGGGCTGGTCAAGGACATTGTGATAATCTGAGGTTGATGTTTGAGAGGTGTCAGGCAGTTGAGGATATCCTCAACATTAAGAAATGTGTCTTTACTACCCTTTGGAACACTATTGGGACACATCATATGTAAAGAGGGCTTGCTAGTAGACCCTGCCAAGGTTGCAGTTATTGTGGGATTGGGGGAACCTACTAGCCAAAGCGTCGTGTGTGGATTTCTTGGGCATATGGGGTATTACAGAAAATTCATCAAGGGATATGCCAAGATCGCCATGCTATTAGAAGAGTTTCTTAGACATAAAAGTGCCTTTCATTGGGGAGAGGCACAATAGAAGGCATTCGACACTTTGAAGGATAGGCTTGTCACCGCGCCTATTCTACGGTTTCCCTCTTGGGATAAGCCATTCCATGTTCATGTGGATGCCTCAGGGACAAATTGGAGTAGTATTTGCACAACTTTGTTGAAGGGATTTTGATCATCCTTTGTGTTTTGCAAGTAGGAAGTTGACACTTGAAGAGTAGCAGAATTATACTAGAACTGAGCGTGAGGCATTTTCAATGATCTACACACTTCACAAGTTCAAACAATATCTATTGACAAATCCTTTTATATTTTACACCGACCATATGGCATTGAAATACTTAGTAAACAAGCCCATTCTACAAGGGCGCATATGTCGGTGGGTGCTATTGTTTCAAGAGTTCAAGTTCACGGTGGTTGTGAAACCTGGAAAGAGTAATTGTGGACCTGATCATTTATCTAGAATTGATTCAGGGGAGGATGCACAGCATTAAAGATACTATGCCAAATGCGTAACTATTTAGATTTGTGCATGCGCCCTGGATTTGGAAGACATTGCAAATATTTCTCAAGGAAGGTGTGGCACCGGAAGGAATGAAGGCCTTGGAGAAGAAGAAGTTGGCCATAACGCCACGCCCTACATGCTAATTAATGGAGATCTGTACAAGATGGGTCCTGATGAGGTTCTACGCCGATGCATGTTAGAGCATGAGTGCATTGCTATAATGGAAGAGGCATGTTGGGATTGTTGGAGGACACTATGCAGGAAATGTAACCACGTGGAAGATTATACATAGATTTGGTGGAGACCATTTATCAAGATTACATTGAGTTTTGAAGTCTTGTGACCATTGCCAGTGCCTTGGAAACCTAGGAAAAGGATGAGATGCCCTTGCGACCAATAGCGCAAAACCATTTTAAAAGTGGGTGATCGAATTTTGTAGACCAATCTCGCTACGAGCAAGCACGAAGGACTAGTTTAAGTATATCATCACTTGTGTCTGATTATTTTATAAGGTGGGCAGAGGCAGTGCCTACTAAATATTGTACCACAGCTACGGCTACTAGTTTTTATGGGAAAACATAATCAACAGGTATGGATGCCCGTTGAGTTTGACAAGTGATAGAGGTACACACTTTCTCAATGAAATGGTCAGGATTCTGTTATCAGAATTCATGGTGGCCCATCACAAAACTACCCCTTATCACCCTCAAGAAAATGGAACTGCTGAGGCTTTAAAAAATACTTAGTCACACGTTGACTAAGATTTGTGATGTTGGTAGGAAGGATTGGGATGACAAGGTTTCAGCCATTCTTTGGACATATAGGACAACCTACAAGAGGTTGAATAAGGCCACACCGTTTCAATTGGTGTTTGGCATGGAGGCTATCCTACTAGTTGAATTTATGTTACCTTCGCTGCGTATAGTGCATGTAGGAGGATTAGATGATGAAAAAGCGCTGAAGGAAATAATTGATGAGTTAATGAAGTTAGATGAGAGACGATCATTAGCTAGGCGGAGCCAGACAACTAAAAAAGAAAAACAAAAAGCATGGCATGATCGCCACATTAAAAACAAGAAGTTTGAGGTTGGGAAATGGTATTGTTGTATGATTCAAAGTTTCGCCATCCTAGGGAAGTTAAAGGTCCATTGGTTGGGTCCCTTTATCATTTCGTACATCCTTGATTCAAGCGCATGCCGCCATTACAAGCCTTGGATGGGACGAAATTTCCTTGACACTTCAATGGGAGTAGGATGAAGCCCTACTATAAATAAGTCTTCTTGGTGTTTGTAAATAAGGCAGTGTTTCCAGTTAGTTTAGGATTTCCCTTAAATGCATTTTTCTTTTGTGTTTCCCTTTCGCGTTGTTGTTTTGTTTTGTGCCTTGGGTACCGGTAACCTCATTACTTTTTGAAGGTTGTGAATGCACAGAGGACCGCACATCATTTTAGTGTGGGGTGGAGTAATGTGAAGGAAAGTGCTAGTAAAAGTGCAAGGAAGGATTGTGTTGGGAAGCCCGGTTGAATGGCCCTATGAAAATAAAGTGCATGGAAGGAAAGGAGAAAAAGGATGATTGGTGTCAGGATAAGGCCACATTTTGGATCCACGTGTACAAGGGAGGAAGAAGTGCAAAACAACACGAGGTAGGTGAGAGAAAAAATCATGAGGACGGAAGAAGTGCCTTCGACATTGGTGACGCGCGTGTAAGAGTCTCCTATCAAGATGGATTGGTTGCACGCCAAAAGGTTGGAGGATTGTCCACGCGGGATTAGGCACGTGAGTTAGGGCTTGAAGTCGGGTTTTGTTAAAAATATTCATTAAATGTTAAAGTATGTTGGTAGGTGAAGTGGCATTTAATGCTAAAAAGAGGAAAAAACTATAAATAGAGGGGTGGACACTTCATTATTTACTTTGCGAATATGAAGAGAGAAAATCTTTTGTGAACTAGGGTTTCCAGAGTTGATTCGTGTGAAGAAAAATTACAAAAATTTAAGCGTGAGTGACTAGTTTGGATTTGCAAACTAGAAGGGAAGTGATACATGGGCATGGGAAGAGTTGTGAAGAAGCATCCATCTTGTGAGAAGATATTCTAGTTAGGGTTTGACATCTAGGGCACGGGTTAAAAGGAATTTCTTCGCAAGTTTGAGGTCTGAACTTGGAAAGGGTAGAGAAGCAGAGCAAGAGAAGTTGAAGTGATAACTTATACAAAGCCATCCAAGAAACCAGTTGGAACACCAAAGAAGGGAAAGGGCAAGGGCAAGGGAAAACAACATGAAACTACCACAAGTACAAATGAAGAGTGGTATGTAGAAATGCAGTACCTAGATGGAGTTTTGCTTGGGAGATAATGGGAGTCCCATCTTAGGTAAATGAGGGTGAGTGATTACAATCACTAAAAAAATGTGACTGAGAAGGAAATGGTGTTGGATTTAGTGCACCCGACGAACAAAAGGACACCAGAGGGTATGCTTATTTACAACGACGAAGTCAAAGTGAAATTGGAGAAGGTGAGGTTATTACAACTCTATGAATTTCCCTAATTTAGGAAGCCTGAGTGCCTCTATCAGTGGCTGATGTCGCACGTGTATGAAGACCATTTTCACTTCGTAGGGTGCAAGATGCGCATAACCCCTCAGCTTATTTCAAGATTCACATGCCTCATATGTGAAGGAGAAAGTATAGAGGATGACTTGTGTGACAAGGATGTAATCAAGGAAACCATCACCACATATGCATACAAGAAGGGGTTAAGGTACTTTGATATCGTGGATATCCAAGACCTAGTGATGAGAATGGCCACACACTTGGTAATAAAGCTTAACGCGCAAGAGAGATGGACGTAGGTTAACAAGTCATGGTTGAATGTCTGTAGGAGAATATCAGAAGGCACCATCTACAATCTATCCACGTACATTGCAGATGAAATTATCAGAATGCAAAGGAGGGAGACAAAATCCTCTTTTTGTAATGCCTATTAACCATTATGTTTTTAGAGATCGGGGTACCTGATGTAGCAGACAAGTTTGTGTGGGGAGTACCCTCTAGAAGACCCTTCACCCACGAAGAGAGTTTGAATAATACACTTGCGATAACATAACACCAGTGTACAAGGTGCATCTTGAGAAGTGGTATATGCACCCGAGGAATGCGTTCGAGGTAGAATGAGGATACCGTAAAACAACTTACTAGGTGCATACATAGGAGAAGCTAAATTTGCGGTATAACAACATTTTTGTATCTTGAGGTTCAAATTAACTAATTGAAATATGAGCCCATGGTGTAAGCTCCCTTTTGGCTTCATAGCTCAATACTTCCAAGTGGGAGTTAACAAATTCAAGGAATCCAAAAATTTTGATTTGGATCTTTGGAATATAGATCGAGACCACATGGGAAATGCGCAAAGGGTTGGTCTACCCAAACAAGCACGTGTACGTTGAGAAGTACATATCGCATGAGATCCAAATGATGAGACCTCTAACGTTTCGTATTGCAAGAGGGTCTGCGGCGCGAGTATACCTTCGCATAAGGCCCAAGTTTGAGAAGGGTGCTTATCTTGAAAGCGAGGTATCTATACCTAAAGACCCAACAAGTAGGAAGAGGCCCGTGCCTAGACAAAGGGAAAAAAGAACCGCAAAAAAGGTACCGAGTGCTCATGATGCACAAGCAATCGACGCCTTGGGACAAGCGCCGAGACAAGTACCTATCATAAGAGGAAATCTATAATCAAAGAAAAGACTCCAGAGCTAAAGAAGCCGTTAGAGAAGGAAGAGTCATCGGAGGAAGAAAGGACAGAGTCACCTACACCGGAATTCTCGGTTAGGAAGAAGTAGAAAATGACGGAAGTCGAATCGGAGAATACACAAGACAGTCCAATTTGAGCACTACGAAGGTGAGAGGATGATAATGATGAGAAGATGAACTGAGGGAGGATAGGAACAAACTATGTTCCATATACATGACTTGGAGGAGGGCGAAGGAGAAAAGAATGAGTATTGCTTTACACAAAGGAAGGGCAGGGGAGGAGGAGGAGCATGCCTAGGATGGGGAAGAAAGTGAGGAAGTTAGCATGAAAAATCAGAGGACTCCAAGCCTCACAAAGGAAGAAGTAAACAAGGCCTCAAAGAAGGAAGTGGAGAGATCATTGAGACCTTGGTGATTGAAGAGTTGGAGTGTAACGCTGATTTTGATTAAAATGAAGGAAAAGAGGAAAGCACGGGAAAGGACCACGGAAGCACTGGAGGCCCAAGTTTAATGGTAATTGTTCCTAAGGGCACATGCACCGGAGGAAGGTGCAAGAGAGCCAAGGGCCGATAATGGGTTATTTGGATGACCCCAAAAAGGTGTTATGCGTGTGGTTCCGAGCACATTTCGACAGTGGCTCCTAGATATGTCTAATTTTGATGTAGAGGGTGCATACCCATAGATAATGAAGATGCTCTCATGGGCGTTTAAGTCCCACATAGATGAGCCGGAGTTTGAGGTAAGCCAAGGGGTGATAATAACATTATCGAATCAAAAGGAGATAACCTTGGTGAACGCCTAACAACTATTAGATGAGCAGATATGCAATGTGCTCAACAAGGTCTCAGTTGAGGTTGAAGCCAGGCTCTTTACAAGGAATGATAGGGTAAAATTTGTGGAAGTAGAACTAGAAAAGAAAGAGGAAGAGCTGGCCGAGAGGACCAAGGATTTGAAGCTGGAAGGGTTGATCAGTGCCCAACTGAAGCGTGAATTAAGGGATGAAAAGGAAAAGGTGTGTGAGGAAAAGAAGAAGATAGAATCCATCATAGATGCCATTATTTTGAAGCATCCGGACCTAGCACCACCCATGCAGAAGTATATCTACCTTGGAGCTCCTTGAGGACTTAACATGCATCCTCACGATGGAGAGGCAAGCCGCTGGCCTTGGAATCCATAGAAGAAGTAGAAGCACACTTGTAAAAAAGGAGGATAAATTAAAAGTTTTAGCAATCATTTCCGATTACATTAAGGTACTTGATAATGTGAAGATTGTTACCCAAGCTTCCGAGGCCACGTATGACAATTGCAGAAGATAGAGATAAAGTGGCGAGTATTCTAGTTGCCACTTATGAGGTAGAACTTAAAGAGTTCCAAGAAAAGAACAAGGGGAATAGAGCAGAGTGGGAGAGGATCCTAGCTGAGGTTGAGAAGAAGTTAGAAGCTATTGAAACCTTACGAGGTTCAATTAAAAACCGGATAAAGGAGTTATACACACAAATTACAAGGAGGATGGATGCATTGGAGGACGTGGGAAAATATCTAGAAAATATTGTTGACACCTTGACAACCAAGGAATGGGCTGGGTTTTGATGAGGTAAGCGCCCTAGTCGGTGACCTCTGCCAGAGAGCGCAAAATGAAGTTGATGCCTGGAACAAGGTGGAGGCCGACTTACAGAGAGATTTTCCTTCCTTGGTGCAGCAGCGGTGACAACATTCTTTCACTTCCCTATTTCTTTATTCCTTTATTCTTTTCCCAAGACACTAGGTCTATTGTAATTCTTTATTCTTTGCAGAATTTTCTAAGGGAGAGAACATGTAAAGTGTGGGGTGATGTTGGGCCCCTAAAATATTGATAAATTCCAAAAGAAGGCGCATAGGTTGAAGAGTAGCACGCAAGGCGGGGTTCTAGGAGGGTTTTAGTATAACCCGTGATGCGTGCCCGCAGAGACAAGGTTTTGGACTTATCCATTTTTAGCATATTAGGAAGGACACGTGAAAAATGTGACCCGAGTGGATAAGGTGCCATCTTGGCAACAGGTTGGCCTAGGAAGGAATATACCCTGCGATGGAAACTTCTAGAAGGTCATCATGACAAGGAATGGAGAGCTCATGCCTGGAGAAGCATGTGCCCATAGAGGACCATGTTCGAGACACTTGGCGCTGATCTCGAGGCTACGAAGGAAGAGTTGGAACTTCAGGATGCCTATAAATATAAGCACTCGTAGTTGAATTGATACCAACCAAGAGCTGAGCAATAGAGGGCGGAGCTCTTTAGAAATGTTGCAAAGGACTCTGTTGGGTTGGGAATTTTTTTTTCTAGAGATATGAATCCCGAATGATGTATGACTTCGATCTGCCATACTATGAGGATATGTAATGGATGTCTTGAATGTAATGGGGTTACCAAGTTAATGAGTATGAGAATTAATGATTCTAGTGCATACAAATCTCTTTAACTATTATGTTTCATGTATGTTTGTGGAATGATTATGAATCCTATACATCTTCCTTTCTATTTTGATGCAAGTACTTTAATCTGTTAAGCATATTTCTATCTAGAATAACTACAATGGTCTAAAATCCGTTCTAATTTCTATGATCATTGCATATTTCGTTTCTACTCACTCTTTTTAGAGTCTGATCATAGATGATGTTTCCCACTAAACTCACATAAAGGAGAAGACTCGCACCCACTCGTGTCTCGGTGAGCACCCAGGTGCCCACAGGTGATAGGCCGATCGCATTGGATTCCATTGTTCTTTGGTGGGTGTAAAAAATGACTACAACAACTAAACTAAATGCACAAGTGAAGCAAACACACTATCAAATAAACATGTTTTGATACCAAATTGATCCGTAAACAAGGAAAAAAATTAATGGAAATCATAACCCTATAGGAACTTGTCAAAAATTAACTCCATGAATATTATCAACTTATAAGGAAAATACAATTGAAAGGAACACCCACACACTGTAAACAATTTGATAACGGAGTTCAGAAAATGCCTACGTCTTCGGGTTCAAATGTTGAACCAATTCATTACACTTTTGATTTGAAAAAAAAAAATTTACAAATGAAGCTATGAATTTGAAACCTTAACTTAAAATTATACCTATTGATTTGAGAGAATCCAAACCGATAAATAAAGTGATCACATACCCAATTGATTTTGAATGAATCTGAACTAGATAATAAAATTATAAAATCTCCAGTTGATTTACAATTAACCTAAAACATAAAATATAAAGATAATATCTCCTCCAAGTACACTAAGTAGTAAAAACTCGACTTAATATGGTGATGAAGAAGATCGGGTCTCGAAGTCTTATTTGAAAGAGGCGCGCGTTTGAAAAAGGCTCCGATGAAATCCAAGTGCTCGAATGAATTTTGTAAGGTAAAATAGCTTCACATCACCTTGAAATAAGGTAAACAATAATTCCATTAGGATCGTATGGAAATTTTGAGCATTTCTCATTTTTACTCCAACTAATGATTTTTCCTCTAAGTCCTCCAAAAATGTTGTTCTACATAAGCTACCCATCAATCCTATGGCTTGTAAATAGAGAAATGCTATACCAATACTATCGATACCCTTTTATAACTCTTGAAGCTATAATGGTAGAGAAATGGTTAGTTAATTTTATAAATGTTTGGTTGGGGGTTTGAATCTCCCCAACCAACCCACTTGATGAATATTTATTCCTCTAGGGGTTAAATCCCACGTGCACTATACATTGGATGGGGCTGTGGTTTAAATTATTTTACCTCCCATGGTAAATATGGCTATGGTCACACCCAAACATTTTCCCATGGCATGGACTATCAATGGTAGTGGATGTTTGAGATGCCACGTATATGGCCCGGGCAGTAAGATCCACGTGGGTGCAAGTTGGTGTGGTGAGTTGGAAAACTCGTTGATTTGAATGGTTGGTTGGGTTTCCCACGAGAATACATTGTAGTGTTATTGTTTGAAATTCCATGTAGTGTGGCCGTTGTGTATATCCAAACCATGAGGTGAATTTCAAGCAAAGTGTGGAGCTCACCAAGCCAACCAATGAGCTCGCCCCAATATGTGAACTTGTTATTCCATTCACCGAGCTAGCACTAACCCAACCGATTTGTCTAAGTTTCCATGCAATGTGGTCTCATGGTGGTAGGTCACATGGTGGCTTTGAGTACCCACCACGTGGTGAAATGATTATCCCGGTGGAGAAGGCACCCCTCTATGAAAAGAATGTGTCAAACCTGGCTGAGGGCCCCCAACCAACAAAAAAAGGGTCCACCCATCCAAATACAAGTGTTGAAAAACCGCATCATAAAACCACTCTTTTTGATCCTCTGCTTCTTCAATGTGTCACTACCATGTTGGTCACCTGACCCCTGAAAAAGTCCTAACTATGACCAAACTTTGAACAATGATAACGTGAGCACACAAAGTTTATTTTCCGCATTTCGGTAAAATTTCCGACAAAAAGCTCCTGAATTCTCTACCACTTTGTCATAGTTTAGGGAGATTTAGGGAACCCCAAAGTCACAAAATTTCCTCCATATCAATTATTCCAAGTCCATACCATTCACACTTTTAGCTCTGGACCATTTATACTTCAAGCTCCATCCCATCTGTACTTGTAATATGTATTTGCAAACTAATATTTACTTGTAATCTGTATATTCCAAATTGACCCAATGGATTCTAAATGATGATTAAACTAGATACAATTGTATTAATTGGTCATGTCCTTTCCCCCTTGAATATATATTTTTAACCTCCCACAAACCATATTATATAAATCTTTGTTTGTATTTTATTTTATGCAAACATGAAGTCCTAATGGGTAAGGATAGAAAATAATCCAAAATTATGAATACAATAAAAATTGACATGAATGCAATTATAACATGGTCTCCAAATGATGATTAAACTTGACCCAATTAATTTCAAAGGAAAGGAAAAAGAGGTTACAATTTTATTTGTGTAGAATGAAGGTAAGAAGATAGTTCACTATTAATCGCTTCCTCTAATAGGACTTCCAACATCCTATTAAAAGGGATGCAACCAAATTTATCCCAACTACTAGAGTTTCAAATTCTCACGATTAAATTGAAAATTGATAAGAATCCAATAATAACATTTGATTTCATTATAACATTTTCTAAAAATATCTAGAAAGGGTATATTCCCATTCTATGCAAAGTAAAAATGTAACCTCTATTCCATACAAAGTACAAATGAAAATAAATAACAAAAAAATCAATACCAAGAAAGACGTATATGATGGAATACAATACCTAATAGTATTGAACTTATATATTTCTGTATGAGAATGGGAATCTACCCATTCTAAATATTTTCATACAAGAAATACAAGTAATATTGAAATAGATTACCTTATACATTCTAATTTAAGGAATACAAGTAATTTGTATGACATCCACATATTAGGTGTGAAACACAATAAAAATACATTATGAGGCGAGTTCACGAGTAGTGTAAGGAACAACACATTGATAATATGAAAATGGACATCTTCCCATTATATTCATTCTCATATAATAATCTATCTTATCCCTTCAGATTTCCCGAATGTTCAGAATGGACATATGTCCATTCTAATCATTTCTATAATATGAGAATGGAAATCTTCTCATTCTATTCATTCTCATGCAATCATCTTTCTCATTCCTTCTATATTTCCTGAATGTTTAGAATGGACATGCCCATTATAATCATTTCCTATAATATGAGAATAGACATATGCCCATTATGTTTCTCCTTTTCTCCTCCCTATTGGAGTTTTAATTACACCACATGCATGATAAATATGAAAATGAAATATTTATGAATTGACATGATGCATTTGGTCATTGATTCATGACCACATTGTAGTCTTCCACATTGGTATTGTCAAAACCATCTAAATTGTTTCCATAAACTATGTATGGATATTCTTGAGCCCATACTTACCCATCCACCAATCTGACACATCAATATCACTAGCTATGTCTTTTCCCACATCCACAATACACATATTTTCTTCATCGACGATCCCATGGGTGGTTACGTCACTTATGCCACAATCGTCCATAATTTTAAGGCCCTTACTTGATATCTTGCATATATGTGGGGGTTCCAATGTGTGACATGGTAATTTTCATCTCACCTAATTCCATACACATCCCCTATATTTACCAAGACATAATGTCCATCATTGTCATCCTCCAAGCCATAAACACACTTAGCATTGATTCTAATATTCCAAACTAGGTCAAGTATTTAAATCATGTTATTTCATTCATAGTTCCAAATTACTTTCATAATACCCATGTGACGTAACATCCCATCCTTGTCATCTAAAGTTTGAATCAAAACCCCCAATAGCGTGCATGATGTGAAGACACTAGAATTATGACACCCCCATTACATGGGTGCATACACACCTTAAGACACCCCTTCGTAATCATACACGGTCATTTTTACATTTCTATCAATTTACCTTTCATTGTTTTACCATCCATAACCATCTACAACTATACAAAAATTAATAAATAAATAAAACAAATGAAAACAACTCGACCTTTTAACATACTCCCTCAAGTCCAATACAACCCTAAAACAATTTGAAACTCCAAAACACCACAAAAGAAATTTTTGGAGACTAGATCTAATTTTGCTGCAATCGTCATCACCCGATCGGTAGTGAATCGTTAAATTGGTGGTGATCCTATAAAAACTAGTCATGGCCTTTCCCAAGGATTCTAAAAAAATAATTCTCATAAGCATTTAGAACTTTCAATTCCCAACTTTGATTCCAATTCTAATTTTTATTTTGAACTCTCTATTGAAAGAAATCTTGATATCAAACCTCTTGTATACATCCTAATTTTCATCCCACACATCCCGTATACACCTAATTTTTCACACTTTCTATTTTCATACATGTTACTAAAAATTTATCTTTCCAAGTTAGAGGTCGTTAATGTCTATATTTTTGGAATGGGTGTCTCAAGGGGCTCATTCTGGGATAAGGGTATGGTTATTCATTTAACCATTGGGTTAGGGATGATACATGGAGAGAGAATGGATTTTGGTCCTATTCATGTACTTCTTTTGCTTTTATATTCTTGATTTTATTCACTTCTTTCTAACACCTTATTTTCTCATGACCATATCACTTATAATTCTCTCTTCATGAAACATTTCACACTCTTCCTCTCATTTTCCTCCATAGCCGATCCCATGCCCGTGGGTAATTACTTCATGAATTTTCAAATTGTTGGCCGACACCTTCTCCCACGGATGATGTTGTCGGTATAAATAACTAAAAGTCGGTTTACCACATACAACATAAGAGAATTACACACAGAAATATCCATTAGCTATGCTCTCTTGCGCCAACTTGCACTCGCTCACTCAACTCTTAGATTTCTTACTTTTTGACTCTTGAATTAGATCTTCTTTTTTGGTGGATTGGTTTACTTGCACACTTTGGTCACCTATAGTGAGTTAGGAATGGATTGTTTCCCCTTCTCCACCCAAAATCTATTCTCTCTTGATGTATGATCCTTTGGGAGATAGATGCATTAGGAACTACCCCCAATAGGTAAGTTCTCTAACTCGACTTTTGATTTTGTGTAGAGTATTATCCTATCTTTTCTTGTTACTTTATGTTAGCTTAGTATTTTATGCCTTCTAGGTTAGCATATTTTATTTTAGATCATTATTTTATGTTGCATGCTTTTTACTTTGGTTATAATAGATTTACATGTTTATTTCATTTACTATCACCCCCATAGTACGAGATACCCCAATATGGTTCCTTCCTCATTCTCAACCTCATTCCTTGGAAACCTTAGATTGTCTGCTATAAGGTTTACTTCCATTTTTTTATGCGATCTTAGTGGTCCCTCTACCCCTTTGAATTCTAACCATTGTGTTTCAATATTTGGGTGTCTCTTACTCATTGCCTTGATACACTAGTTGACTGGATGACAAGAAAACATGTTGTTTAGACACATTTTTCCCCATACATCCTTGGTGAACCCAATGTGAATCTTATTTTATACCTTTTGATCAAGCAAATATTGTTACAAGAATCCAATTTTAGTTCCATCTTTTTTTAGTCCTTAAAAGTCCATTTAAACCCTAAAAAAAAATTTCCCTTATGCCATTGACCCCTATGTCAATTTTGTGTAGGGAAGATCTTGTCTATTCTACTCGACTTCATTCTAGATGTCAACAGACCCTATGTAAATTATGTGTTGGGCTGATTATTTCTGTCATAGTTCATTTTACATCCTGACATGCCTTCGACCCTTGTGTAACTTTTGTGCAGTGCGATTGTGTTTGTGTTTTTTCACTTCTATGCCCGACGCTATCGTCCCCTCGTGTAAAATATGCTGAGGCCAATTGCATCTAAACAAAAATTTTCCAAGATATTCCTTTTATTTTCCATCTTGCACCAATGTCTCCTCTTAGGATATTTTTAGCTTAGTTAAATCCCTAAACTTCTCATTGGGTTACTCATTCATGCCTGCATTTCCTCTTCATACACCTAACTTATAGTTCTTATCCTACAAGTTTTAATCCTCCTAGCTGCCCAAGTTGTACCCATGAACCTTCATTATCCCCACTTTGTCCTTCCGATCAATCGAGAAAAAGGTAACCCAAATGATTGTAATGTGGTTAATTTTGAGCATATAGATCCAAGATATATCATTAAAAATATCAATGAAAATAAATATCTTATACGATCGGGATGGAATTATCTCGATAGATATCCATGGAGATGACCATGCCTCGTCTCAATCACAAAGGGATTATCCATATTCGGAATTCTCCTACAGAATGATCAAGATGAGTCTCATAAAACCCCTACTAATGAATATGATGAAAAACAAGAAGTACCTATAGATAAAGGTAAATCTTCTTCTATGGGTCCTAATGTGTTGATAACTAAGCTCCTAGATCGAGATGGCTTGTCCCAAGCTGATACCGTGGATAGTATGATCTAAATAAAAATTGGATGTTACAAATATCATCTCAAAATATGGTTCCCAATGCAACTTCCTTCACCCTCCTTCATTGGTGTATACACATAGGAATCTTATTACTCCTCGCCAATCCAAAATAAGATGTTGAAAATGGTCCAAAATGAACCATTAGCTCCATATATCGTAGCTATGGATTTAGGAGCGAAATTTCTACTATCTCTTATGATGGTTCGAGGATCTAATTCTTTTCTAGAAAATTTTTCCAATCTCTATAAGGAATTTTTTCAAACAAATACCCATGCGACAAATAAGCTTCTAGAAAAACTTAATGGGTGAGGCCTTAGAATGGTATAATCATCTTCCTCCTAACTCAATAGTTGACCTAGAAGGCTTAGTCAAGGCTCTAATTTTTGAATTCCAACAACAAGATCTACCCGAAAATACCTTGCGAAAGAGTCATAAATATTAAACAAGTAATGAATGAATCATCTCATGATTTTTTCTAAAGATGGAAATATTTGTATATATAAGCTAACCATAACCTTGATAGTAAAATTTTATCTCAAATATTTCTTAATGTCATCATGCCAACCCTCCAATACAAGGTCACTCTTTCTCTCCTAACACATTAGAGGAAGCCATAAAGCAAGATAAAAGACAATAAAAGATTATGCACAAGTTAGGATGCACTTCAAACTCGTCACCCAAGTCAAAAAACACAAATCATGTAATTATATCTTCAAAATTCCCAAGATAAAGTGGGATGGGATAAATTTGAGAACCTTCTCACTCTTCCCTTTATGCCTCCTTGTCTCACAATGAACTTCTCCAAATTCATCCCACTCCACGAATCATCCTACCTTGAAACAATATCTTCCTACTATCCTGGGTGACTTTTTGTTGGTGGCATGCTACCATAGGACACTCACATAGTGATTGCAAATTGTTACCAAAATATTGTGTAACATTATTAAATAAATTGTAATATTATTAATAATGAGTTTATAGAACTCATATTAATAATATAGTTGTAATAGTTTAATTATTTGAGTGAGTTGTGAGAACAATTCACGTAGCTATTTTGTAGTGTGAGTGATCCTAGGGATGTTTGAGAGATATTAGGAGATAAGACTGAGAGATTCATGGAGAGAGATATGAGGGATTGAAGATGAGTGTTGACTCCACCATTGTAGGAGATCAAACACTATATATGTAACCTCTATCAATATCAATAATATCCCGAATGAATTTTAGTTTCTATATTATTATTATTCATTGTTTTATTATGCGGTGTTTATCGGTGGTATCGAGTTGGTCTCGATAGAATTCATTAATGGAAGTAGTGTGAAGCCTTTGAGACCCATGGAGAGTTAGTTTGTGGAGGGGCAGCCTATTCTTGTAAATGTCCGCGTATGAATTTTATCAATATGGGAATGAGTTTTTAGTTTAGTTTTTGTAGGTTTTGTTAAACTTGCTGGTATAGATCTAATCGCATTTAGTCGTTGCATCATCCATTGCACCAAATTATTTCAATACCGTCGGTTTGCTTGATCATGTGGTTTTAACACACTTGCATTGGACTTCAAAGCATGTGCATTGGATCTCAAAGGATTACTAGAAGACTGTATGAACAGTTTTTTCTCCCACGGTCTCGGTTTGGGTCATCAAAATTACTCCCTAAATCTACACGCAACCTACATTGGGTTCATTTTCTGTTAGAATTAACACTTTTTTTATCATTTTCTTTGACCTAACTACACAGTTCATTAGCATGGAATCCATCAACACTGGCTATGTTTGATCTCAACTCCACATTGATCTTTCATGGAACTAGCAAGCTCGGATATGCATGAACATTCAACATACCTACGAATCTATCTCAAGCTCGACTTGACGCATCAATCTTTTTAGGCATCATTCAAAGATCTTATCCTTAGTTTTTCAAGTACATGTAGGTTGTAGAAAATTGGTTGATGTGTCCAATCAACACCTTCAAATATATATAAAGGTTAAGGGTTCAAATCATTTTATTCAAAAAATAATGATTTCACCGTATATTAAGGAATACGTGGAATATTGTGAATTAATAATGTTAACAATAGGGCATTGAATGTTACCAAAACATTTTGTGACATTATTAAATAAAATTTAATATTATTAATAATGAGTTTATATAACTCATATTAATAATATAGATGTAATAGTTTAATTATTTGAGTGAGTTGTGAGAACAATTAACGTAGCTATTTTGTACCTTGTGAGTGATCCTAGGGATGTTTGAGAGATATTAGGAGATAAGACCGAGAGATTCATGGAGAGATATATGAGGGATTGAAGATGATTGTTGACTCCACCATTGTAGGAGAGAAAACACTATATATGTAACCTCTATCAATATCAATAATATCCCGAATGAATTTTAGTTTCTATATTATTATTATTGATTGTTTTATTATGCAAAGTGTTTATCAAAGTGGTATCGAGTTGGTCTGATAGAATTCATTAATGGGAGTAGTGTGAAACCTCTAAGACCCATGGAGAGTTAGTTTCGGAGGGGAAGCCTTTTCTTGTAAATTTCCGCGTATGAATTTTATCAATATGGGAATGAATTTTTAGTTTAGTTTTTGTAGGTTTTGTTAAACTTGCTAGTATAGATCTAATCACATTTAGTTGTTGCATCATCCATTGCACCAAATTATTTCAATACCGTCAGTTTTCTTGATCTTGTGGTTTTAACACACTTTGCATTGGACTTCAAAGCATGTGCATTGGATCTCAAAGGATTGCTAGAAGCCTGTATGAACAATTTATTCTCCCACGGTCTCGGTTTGGGTCATCAAAATTACTCCTTAAATCTACACGCAACCTACATTGGCTTCATTTTCTCTAGAATTAACAATGCAATTTTTATCATTTTCTTTGGGTGAACTACACAGTTCATTAGCATGGAATCCATCAACACCTGGCTATGTCCGATCTCAACACCACATTGATCCTTCATGGAACTAGCAAGCTCGGATATGCATGAACATTCAACATACCTACGAATCTATCTCAAGCTCGACTTCAGCGCATCAATCTGTTTAGGCATCATTCAAAGATCTTATCATTAGTTTTTCAAAGTACATGCAAATTTGTGAAAAGCTCGGTCGATGTGTCCAATCAACACCTTCAAATATATATAAAGGTTAAGGGTTCAAATTATTTTAGTCAAAAAATAATGATTTCACCGTATATTAAGGAATACGTGGAATATTGAGAATTAATAATGTTAACAATAGGGCGGTGAATTTTACCAAAATATTGTGTAACATTATTAAATAAAATTTAATATTATTAATAATGAGTTTATTGAACTCATATTAATAATATAGTTGTAATAGTTTAATTATTTGAGTGAGTTGTGAGAACAATTCACGTAGCTATTTTGTAGTGTGAGTGATCCTAGGGATGTTTGAGAGATATTAGGAGATAAGACTAAGAGATTCATGGAGAGAGATATGAGGGATTGAAGATGAGTGTTGACTCCACCATTGTAGGAGATCAAACACTATATATGTAACCTCTATCAATATCAATTGTATCCCAAATGAATTTTAGTTTCTATATTATTATTATTCAAAGTGTTTTAATGTGCAATGTTTATCACAAATATCTTAAAATGGCATCCCTTGGCTTCTTCCTTGGTTCCTCTTTCAATTACTCTGCCATCATACAAGAATATTATGAAAAATATCAATCTTTAGAGAGATCTCATTCTAGTCATCAAAATCAACACCATAAAAATCCCATGAAGAATGTTTTGGGTACCATGAAATACTCATATGATCAAATTTTCTTAGATTCTCATTATGTTAATGCCATGAAGAATAACTATAGGCATAAGCAAGCCCACAAAGATCATGTTATTAAACCAAATAATCCTACCGATAACCCATCTTTGCTTGATACTTCCCAAGGCCCACCAACAAGACAACCCTCTCACATGGTAGAGCCTCCACCGTGGTATAAAGGTGTCACCAAGCAAGGATCACATCCCCCTTATTTTGATAAGATATCCCCATTGAATGTAAATTCACCATTAGGCTTGGACACATCTTCTATCATGCCACTACCATGGTATCGTTATGGGATTTATTCCAGTCACACTGGACCTTTATATATGAGTTGAACTCTCTTACATGCAAGATTCCCTTTATGGAACTCATGCATACTTCGATTCACATCACAAATTTCTTCTTCAATAGCTACAAAGATTTGATAATCCTCCTAGTGAGGCTCCCAAAGCTCCCTCCACATCTACAACCCTAGAAATTCATCACATAGAGACTATGGGATGACCTCCACAAAGTTCATGTTTAGCCTTAGAGTTTGTGGAGGATGACATGATTATTGATGAAGTATTATTTTGTATAGATGACCCACCCCTACTCATTATCATTGTTATCCATGACACATAAGTACGCAAAGTCTTTGTGGATGAAGGGTCCATAATTAACTTAGCTTCCTATTATCTAATAAAAAACCTCATATTTTTGTTGAGAATCTCAAACCTACTCTCTTGACTTGTAAAGGATTTGAAAAAACTAAGAAAAAAACCCATAGGATGCATCTGGTTTCCCATAAGAGTCAAATGCAAAACATTTCATACAAAGATTATAGTTCTAGATCATCCTCTCTCTTATAATATCTTACTCGAATGGTCATGGATGCATCACATGTACGTAGTTGCATTGTATGGATACTAGTGTATTAAATTCATTCATAACAACCAATGCTTTAGGAATGATGTTTATCCCAATCCTTGGGATATTCCAGTACCATTTCCTAATGATCCCTTCCTAATGCCTACTGCTCCTGAGATCCAAGGCATTTTTGTATCCGTAGTTCTTTGATCTTAGGTTTGAAATTCATATTACATTAGTATATTTGGATGAAGAAGAACCTAATGAAATTAAAAACAAGGTTAATAAGAATAGATTATCTAAAAACATTGAATAACGCTTACCACTAATTCTCTTACCCTAAGACCGATATCCACCACAACCCGAGCTAGAGGATCCTGGTTATCACGCCTCAAATTCCAACCACCTAGAATGTAATGAATTAGGAATCACACAAATATTTTTTGATCAACCTCCCTATCACCTTGATATTTCAGAAATTTTGGTGTCATGGCTAAAGAGGAGGTTCTTAAACCCAAGGAAGAAGATATTTCCTTTTCCCTAGGATGACAAACACTACATCGTTTTGCAAAGAAGAGTTCGATAATTATAAGTATTGCAATACCAACATGCCTTGGCCTAAATGCAATATTTATGAGTATAATCTAACACCATTGACATATATTATGGATCTACTATCTACGATAATAGTGACAAAGTGAGGATGAAGAGGAAATACTTCCCTATGTGCCTCCCATTAATCCTCCACTTTTGAACACTCTATGGGTATTGGAGCAGATTTAAGATTATGATTCCCTTTACCCTCCTAAACTAAATTTGGCTAATACAATAACTCCATCACCCATATCAGCTTCTAATCCAACCTTTTTAGTAAATGATGGTCCTTGTGCTACTATCATGGCCATTAAGGATCCTGCACCCAAAGAGGTTACCTTGGATGTTAGGGTGTTGGACATATGAAAACTAATTCTATAAAACATTGAGATGACAAGTGATATGTGGGCATAAAATTGATGCGAAATATCATGGTCGTCTCCCAATTTGGATAATGATGAAGATATCCTAGAGATCATTTAGGCACGAGAGGATATACTTTCTCTAAGCCATCATAAGATAGAAATTTCTCCAAACCATCCATGTGCTTTGATGACTATGCCACTACTATTTATCCTTGTCAAGATGAAGTAGATAAATTACCTGAAGCTCTAAACAATTTCTAGCATGAAAATACTATGTTAGCTGAATCAACTATCAATGTACAACTTGATGAAGATCCCTCACATGTATTCATGCTCGGGGATTATTTTCCCATATATGTTATGTCACATTGAGATATTAATAAATCACAAGGAACTATTCACAGGGGATATGCCAACATGTCGGTCATTGATCTTAATATTTTATCTCATAACATCATCACATATCCTGAAGTTGTGCCTTCTTGAAAGAATATTTTAAAATTCCCTCCTAAGATCAAATATTTTTGTCATAAAGAAATAATTTTACTTTTGGATGCAAAATTCATCCGCACCATTGGCTATTCAAAATATATCTCCAATATCATGCATGTTAGGAAGAAGGTTACTCTCACCATCTGTATTTGCATCTACTTGAAATATCGACCTCACTTGTCCTTATGATAAATTTCCTTTTCCCTCCATCGACTCCATCGCAAGATATGAAATGTTATCTCTCATGTATGGGTTCGAGATATACCAAATCCAAATCGCTCTTGAAGATCAACATAAGACAAATTTTACAATAGAATGGGGTACTTATTATCATGTAAAAATTTCCTTCGATTCAAAAATTGGAGTGTAATGTATCACATATTTCACGACCTTATACACAAGATAGTCGAATTTTATGTGGATGATATACTCATCAAATATCAATGCACTGCAGACGATTATTCTCATGACTTGGAAATTGCCTTAGGTCGTCTTCACAAGTACAAGGTTCATCTCAATCCCGAAAAATGTATATTCGCAGTGACTCGAGGCATATTTTTAGGCTTCTTAGTATCAAAACATGGCATCAAGGTATGGATCCATCGAAGAATAAGGCATTATTGACATGTGACGTGGTTGTATTACCAGGTCATTTAACCATTCATAAACAAGTTGGTGACTTCATAACCAAGGCGGTGTCTAAAGTTGTATGCAAAAGGAGAAAGGAAAATCTTATTCAACAATACTTCTTTCTAAGAAAACATACAGAAATTAAACATGCATGAAAAATAAACACACAACAACTAAACTACTAAAATAAATCTACAGTAAATAAACTATGCTAAGAAATAACAGAAAAATCCTCCTCCTTGGGGAAGAGTGGCTTTTGGCCATTCTCTTCCCTTTAGATTTGGAGCAACTACAATTAACTTTTAAAACTGCACTTGTATTGATTCAAAACTAATTTACAAAA
Source organism: Taxus wallichiana var. yunnanensis (assembly GCA_018340775.1). Taxonomy (NCBI): domain Eukaryota; kingdom Viridiplantae; phylum Streptophyta; class Pinopsida; order Cupressales; family Taxaceae; genus Taxus; species Taxus wallichiana. Next base: position 106,822,285 of record CM031238.1, read on the forward strand.
TATGCCCCCTTTTCCAAATATATGGAAGAGGTATTTATAGACATTACTCCTAGTTTACTTGGTCCACACTCCAAGAACTAACTACCTATTCTTGGGCGGATTTATTCAAAGCAATAACTAATAAACAAACTTGACTACAATAACCCACTTATCGTGGAGAATATTTCTACAACTCATCCCTTTAATCTAGGAACACAAAGTGGGAGAGTACTTATTTAACATTCCTAATACTATTCCACCATTTGCTCATCCTTGAAACATGGAGAGAGAATGGAGGAGTGCTAAGTCCATGACTTTGAATTCTTCATAGAATGCCATATGCATGCATGAATTTGGATTGCCACATGTTTGGATTTGTATTCTTGTTTGATGAAGTGCGAAGGAAATAATGGGCTGAATAGTTCGGTGCTCCTTTACATTATTTTGGAACAAACCAAAATACTTTCACTAGCTAGGCGTTTCCATAATCATGAAGAATTTCCATAGCCGGGCATTTTCGTGGTCATGGGTGAGGAATTTCCATAGTGGGGATTTTCGTAGGCCGTTGTGAATACTTTTAGTAGCTGCAATCTACGAACTTGGAGTATAGTTTCTTATGACCTATTTTCTACACACTATTGCATTCCAACTTTAGAATAAATATCAAGAAATAACAACAATTAGATTGCAAATAGATTTCTAAAGAGATGATAAGATAAATCCTATATTCTACCTTAAATATGATATCCGTTATTAAAACTACATCTAAATTCACTTGAAAGCTTTATTTTGAGAGAGAGAATAAGAATGTTATTTGGTGATATAATGAGACATATTTTGGTCTCATCATTTCCCCCACACTTAACTTCTTGCATGCCCTCATGCAAGCTATTGATCTTCCTGTAGAATCTGATTTTGTCAATACTTCTGCATCTTTCAAATTGTCTTCTCCTTTTTTCATGATAGTAGCAAACTGAGATTTTAGAAGTAAAATTTTTACTTCTTTTTTATTCATGCTCTCATGAGGTTTTTCGTAGATAATGTAGAGATATTTTTCCCACACTTAACTCTTTGTTTCCTCATGCATTCTTCAAAATATTTGGAAGAGAGTGAGTCTCCCCACACTTAGCTTTGTGCATGCCCTCATGCAAACTATTTTTTTTATATTTTAATTCAGCAACTTATAGATCTCAATTGTAAACTGAAAGACTTCATCTACATCATTTTCTTTGTTACTTGACTTGATCAACACATGGAGATCTTGAAAATTTTCTCTCTTTTTTCTTTTTTTAATGCTTTCGAGAAGTGAATCTATTTGTAATTAAAACAACAAATAACAAAATTTAAGAATAGAAAAATAAAAGTTACCATACCATAATCAGTAGTTATCATTGCTTTCATCATGTTGTATAACCATGATTTCCATCTGCAGCTGAAAAAACAAATAGGTATGAAGTCAAAGCCACTGCAACATAGAACTTTTCAGTAGAAAATGATTTCATCAACCAAGTTGGCATAAGAGAAGCAGTCATATGAATCCAAGAAAGACTTTGAAGTGCAAAATTTATTTATTTTTTGGTTTGGGAAAAGCAGCCATTTGTTGGTTTTCAACTTTCCCCATTGTTTTTTTAAGAAGATTAACATTGACTACTGCATATCGGAGGAATTTTTGGTGGTTTCAGAAGTTGGGAAAATGAATTTTTAACAAAAAATGAGACAAAGAGGGTAGCATGGAATGAATCAGGTACTGAAAATGAGGAGTACTAGCAGAATACTTGCATATCTTCAACATGTTATTTTTTTAGTAACATGCATTCAAAATGCGATATCTTGGTCATTTCTCAATGAAAATGAGTAATTAAAAATGATATGGAAATATTAGATCGTGTAGAACAAGACCCAAAATCATTTGAGTGATTTCTTTACGAGGTGCGAAAGTTTGGATCAGAAAACACTGCTATCAAAATAGTCTGCAACATGTTATTTTATTTTGAGCAGTGTGCATTCAAACTGTGATATCTTGGTCATTTCTAAACAAAAATGAGCAATTCAAAATGATCTGAAAGCTCATGTTGTGTAGAACAAAACCCAGAAATTGTTTGATCTATTTCTTTATGAGATGCGAGTAGTTTGCATCAAAAAATGTTGTTATTTTTCATGTGCGATCTCCGTATCAGATGAATCTTTTTCCTTTGACCTCCTCTTTAATGCGCTATGTATGTTGATTTTGTAATTTCCAGAGTAATTATGTCATCTAAAAAATATATGCTTACAACATATAATTAGCTCCTTCAAATTTAAATCTCCAATAATTATTGAAAATAATTTAGAAAAAGTCTCTCTCATTAAATAAATAGAGTCAATTTAGGAGCACTCTTTGCATGAGACTTAATTGATTAAAAGATATGCAATCAGCATTCATTGCATGCAAATTTATTTCTAAATCAATTAAGTCGACATGCAAGGAATATCTTAACAAAATTTGACTAATTCATTAAATAAAAGAGATAAAATAGGAATGCATGTTATTTGAATTTTTCTAACAACTACATGAGTCATTGCATGCAAAAAGGAATGTCTCACTTCATTAAATGTAAGAGTTAAAAATAGAATTATCTTGTTGCATGCTTGAACTTTTCAACCAAATGAGTTGTTATATGAGAGAATAATGCATACCTTTTTGCATTTGTCTACCATGTTCTAATAACTTTCATTATTGTTGTAGATTCATTTTTGATTCTGGAATTTGAGTTGCAGAGATGGATTTTTTTCCTTCAACATGACGTTTCCTTCTTCCGTGATAGAAGCAACTCAACTTTTCCTTCAACTCCCAATCTGTTTACACAAATATTCCACATAAATCTTTGTCTCGGCTAACCTGCACAAAGTTAGTTTTTTTTCTTTTCTTTTCTTTTTTTTTGATTTCTTGCATGCATGAACTGGTATTGAATCTAATACATGCAAACAAGAAATATTTCGAATAGGAAACCCAAATCAATTTAGACCCTACAGAAATATATTATGTTACAATTTTTATAAAGATTAAGAAAACTTATCATCAAATTCCTATTGTATCCATTCCATCACACCAAAATACATGGGTAACTAGCCACTGTAATTGCTTTGTGTATATAGGAAATAGAACTAGGTACGGGTTTTATTTGATGATAATACATATTTCTATTATGAATTTTTCATCCATATGTTGATTAAGGTAGTCAGTCTTATCAACAATCTATAATATCATATTGAAATTCTCAATATGAATATAATAGAAATATTTCTTAACAGAATAAATAATTGTATAAACACATGTCTGATGGACTAATATGAAATGGTGTTTCCATGTTATTGAGGAGGGGGTTTCTTTTGGCAATCTCCATCAAGTTTCTAAATCTAATTACAGAAAAATTTAATTTATTTGTAAAAAAAGAAATTTGCAGAAAAAAAAATTGCAGGAAAAGAAATTGTTGGAAATGAAAAACTTAAAAACAAATTGTAATCTAGTTACATGAAAATAAATTATAAAGAAGCTATTGAATAATAATCTCCTATCACAAATCTTGTTAAGAGGTATTCTACTGTCACTAGAATACTTTTTTAGAAAAATTTGAGTCTCCTAATAACACCGTAGTCCCCGAAACGGTGCAAAAATGACGGGTTTTTGTATTACCAGTCATTTAACCAAATCATAGACAAGTTGGTGTCATTATAACCAAGGCGGTGTCTAAAGTTGTATGCAAAAGGAGAAAGGAAAATCTTATTCAACAATACTTCTTCCTAAGAAAACATACAGAAATTAAACATGCATGAAAAAGAAACACACAACAACTAAACTACTAAAATAAATCTACAGTAAATAAAATATGCTAAGAAATAATAGAAAATCCTCCTCCTTGGGGAAGAGTGGATTTTGGCCATTCTCTTCCCTTTAGATTTGGAGCAACTACAATTAACTTTTAAAACTAGCACTTGTATTGATTCAAAACTAATTTACAAAATATGCCCCTTTTCCAAATATATGGAAGAGGTATTTATAGACATTACTCCTAGTTTACTTGGTCCACACTCCAAGAACTAACTACCTATTCTTGGGTGGATTTATTCAAAGCAATAAATACTAAACAAACTTGACTACAACAACCCACTTATCATGGAGAATATTTCTACAACTCATCCCTTTAATCTAGGAACACAAAGTGGGAGAGTACTTATTCAACATTCCTAATACTATTCCACCATTTTCTCATCCTTGAAACATGGAGAGAAAATGGAGGAGTGCTAAGTCCATGACTTTGAATTCTTCTTGGAATGCCATATACATGCATGAATTTGGATTGCCACATATTTGGATATGTATTCTTGTTTGATGAAGTGTGAAGGAAATAATGGGCTGAATAGTTCGGTGCTCCTTTACATTATTTTGAAACAAACCAATATAATTTCATTAGCTAGGTGTTTCTGTAGTTGCGTGAGGAATTTCCGCTGCATTGGGCATTTCCATAAATGCGTGAAGAATTTCTCAGTAGTCATGGGCATTTCGTAAATGGAAAGTGAAGACTTTCAATAGATGCAATCTACAAACTTGGAGTACAGTTGCTTATGACCTATTTTCTACACACTATTGCATTCCAACTTTAGAAGAAATATCAAGAAATAACAACAATTAGATTACAAATAGATTTCTAAAGAGATGATAAGATAAATCCTATATTCTACCTTAAATATGATATCCGTTATTAAAACTACATCTAAATTCACTTGAAAGCTTTATTTTGAGAGAGAGAATAAGAATGTTATTTGGTGATATAATGAGACATATTTTTGTCTCATCAACATGCCACGACCATCTTCTATAGCCGACATACAAAACTTTCTCAAAAATCTTAGGGAAATCGACGATTTGTTCCCGAATTCACTTATCGTGTACAATCCATAAAAATTTTAATCTCAAATTCTACCAAACTTGAGTGGACTAAGGATTTCCAACAATCTTTCAAAAACATGAAATAATCTCTATCTTCGTTGCCAACATTACACCATCCTTCTCTTGATCAACCTTTGTTATTATATACCTCTTCCACACTAGTGTTCATAGGGACAATGCTAGCACATGAAGATGAAAAGGGGAAAGAAGCATGTCATCTACTATGTTAATTGATCCCTTCAGATTGTGAGATGTGACACAATTCCATCGAGAGGGCTTTCTTAGCCATCTATTACGCACCTACAAAATTAATACATTACATGCTTTACCAAACCACCTACGTCATTTTTCTCAAATGTTTTCCTTCCAATGGATCGAATTGGGAAGTGGATGACTCTTCTCATAAAATTTTACCTCCTTATCATCACACAATGAGCGGTAAAAGGAGAATTTATCACATGCCAACTAGTTTTCACTCTCATCCCTACTTCTCAACCTACTCATGATGAGTTACGTGATGAGGAAATCCTCCTCATTGAGGGTATCAATGCAATACCATTTCCATAAAAGAATATTTCTTTAGCTTCAAATCTTTCTTACGACATAGTTCTTTGAATCCAATAATGAAGTGCATCCCTTAGCTAAGGATAAACCAAACACCAAGATTCATTATCATTTATTTACATGAGGATACATGGTTGTTACACTTTAATGGGTCAAAATTCCTTCAAGGAGTCAATCATGCCGGATGTGTTCTCTCGACCCATCCGACAAAAATTTCCCCTTTCCTATCAAATATAATTTGAGGTCACCAACAACATGACCGAACATGAATCTCTTATGTTTAGTATTTAAGTTGCGCTCACCAAGATTATTGTTTATCTCTATGCCATGGGTGACTCTCGGTTGGTGATTTTATAGGTTAACTATGCATATCAATGTCATAGTGAAAACATTAAGGCCTATTATGACCTAGTTCGAGAGATAAATCCACACTTCACCTCATTTACCATTGAGTTAATTCTGTGTGAATAGAATGCCTTAGTTGAATCTTTAACCACATCTCGCCACATAACTCCAAAGAATGGTCCGGCTCTTATGAGATTACACCTCTAATAAAAATTCATCAAAACCCCCTCCCTCGCGCCACTAATGTGTTCAGGGACATCTTCCGAATCGATTCATATGCCCCCGTAAATGATCCTTGGTATGCAAGCATTCGTGAATTTATACAATCTCATAATTACCCAGATGGTACAAACTCACAAATACATAAAAATATCATAAATATGTGCTTAAAAAGGACATAATATATTATCATAACTTTTAAGGTAACCTACTTTGATGCATTAACAAAGAGGATGTTTCTCTTGTTTCATAAGAAGTGTGATGGGGCACTTGCGTGGCCAATATAGCGGTAATGCTACTACATGAAAATTCCTATGTTGCACTAGTATTGGATTATGCTAGAATCTAATGCATCACTTCGCTAAGAAATGTCAACCTTGCTATTTTCATGACAATTTGATTCACTCTCCTCCATCCGAGTTGCAATTCATCGTATCTCCCTAGCCCTTCAACATATGGGGATTATATTAAATCAAAATCTCCCTCGATCCCAAGATGGTCATGTCTTCATCATCATGGCCACAAAGTATTTTACTAAGTGGGTTGAAGCCATGCCCCTAACAAACATGTATCGAATTATTAATTCCAAATTTATCCTTAACTAAATAATTATCACTTTGAAATTCCCACACCATAATATCTAACAATGGTGAGATTTTCAAATGAAAATAAATGAGAAAATTTTGCACTAAGTTCATGATCAAAAATCGATTCTCAACATCAGTATCATCTTCAATGAATGCAAAGATGAATCTATAAACAATATCATCAATAATATCCTCCAAAAGATGATTTGGGAATCACGTATGGACTGAGATACAAAACTATATCCTACATTATGGGAATATCACACCAATGTCCATACATCCATTGGGGCAACACCTTTCTCTCTCCTTATGGATCTAAGGCCATCCTTCCACTGAAGGTGGAACTCCTTTGGGGGGACTTTGTATATCCCTTTACAAAATCATTTCATATGATGAAATACATGAAGTGTGTCTTCATGAACTTAACATCTTATAAGAATGACGTGATCATGCCTATACTGTAGTAAAAATAAAAAAATGGCAACACATGGCCAAGAAACATAATAGACTTTCTCTCCCGTGTACTTTCGATGTGAGTTACCTTGTCCTCAAGCTTGATTATACCCATGAAAAGAAGGAAAATATGCTCAAAATGGTGGGGTCCAACCTCATCAAATATATCATAGGCCCTAATGTATATTGCCTTCAAAAATGAAGGATACATCTTCACCTACCAACCAACAAACGCTCAATTTCTCAAAATATTTCACGCTTGAAGAAGCTTAAGAGTTTCGGTACTCGCTTACCATTTATTACCTCTCCTTTTTCAAATTCACTTTACTTCATAAACCATATCTAAAAATGTTATCGACTCTTGGATTCAATTTTCCTGGCCTTTCCTATGGAAACGGTATTCTCTTATGCATCCTCGTTTATGCTCATAGTATTCCTTAGATCCATTTTCCTCTCATATTCTTATAGCATCTACATCATGTTATTTTGTGATTTTCAGCGTTGTTATTTTCCGTTTCGAGATAATCATCCACCCTATTTTTATTTACACCTTTGGGTTTTATGACACTACCTCTTTGTAGCTTCTACCATAAGGTATTTTACACTTTTTAGTGTTGCTACCCATCGCTTGGATTTGACACCATGACACCTTATCTCATTATCTCCACTTTCCGAACCTAGGAATCCATCCCATGGACCCTTAAATAGGTTATTTATGTCTTATTTTACTAATGATCCTCTTTTTTTATTTTCATTTTTTCTTCTTTGGGGTTCTAACAACATGGATTCCGCATGTGTACATGGCGAACATCCACCACACTATCAGTGACGAATTGGTGAATACATTTCATTTTAGCTAGTCCCTTATTTACTTTCATTGTCGGTGTTAAATGTATCATTATTTCTCTTGACTAATCCATTTTTTTCTATTACAACATATGGTAATCAATGGATGAGGCATATGTATACACATAATATTTCACACTTTCTATTTCCATACATGTTGCTAACAATTTCTCTTTTGAGGTTAGAGTTCATTAATGCATCTATTTTTGGGAATGGATGCCTCAAAGGGATCATTCTGGGATAAGGGTATGGTTATTCATGGAACCATTGGGTTAGGGATGATATATGGAGAGAGAATGGATTTTGGTCCTATTCATGTCCTTCTTTTTCTTATATCTTTTTGTTTAACATCACATCTTTCGACACCTTATTTTCTCATGACCATATTACTTTTGATTTGTATTTCCTCTTCTATTCATGACACATTACACACACTCCCTCTTATTTTCCTCCCTAACCAACACCATCACCCACAAATGATTACATCAATGCGTATTTTTAAATTCTTGGCGATGCCTTCATCTGTGGAAATGGCATTGGTATAAATACCTAAAATTCAGTTTTACTACATAAAAAATAGACAATTATACATAGGATGTCACCATTATCTCTTCTCTCTTAGGCCAACTTGCACTTATTCCCTCATCCTTTGGATTTATCAGCATCTTCACTCTTGAATTGGATCTTGTTCCTAGTTGATTTGTTTGCTTGCACTCATGGGTCACCTATAACAAGTTAGGATTGGATTGCTTCCTTTCTCCACCCAACATCTATTTTGTCTCGATGTATATTCCTTTAGGATATAGATGCATCAGCAAGTGCCCCCTAAAAGGTAAGTGCTCTAACTAAACTTATCATTTTGTATAGATTAGTATCCTATCTTTTCTTGTTACTTTATGTTAGCTTAGTATTTTATGCACATATTAGGTTAGTGTTATCCAAAAATACCCCTCGGGTTATGTTGGCTCTAATAAGATTAAAATTGGACTTAGCCATTTTTAAGAAGTCTAAGACATTCAAACGGCCATCAAATTCCAAATCCCAAAAGCACCAAATGTTAACATTCTTTTTAAAATAACGTGTTCTTTTTATGTTTTTATTTCCTGAAGTTACTTCTATTACGTTAATATATTTGTAGCGAATCATATGAGCCAATTTCGAAAATACCCAGGATGCTAAAACTCATTTTATCCTTCCGCCAAGTTTTATCTCATGAATTTTATTTAATTATTTATTAAATAAATAAAGAATCGTTTAAAGTAATTTGTGCTCAGTTGAACCTTGTTGAAGTTTTTCATGCAGTTATTCTCACATCTCAATAGGGTTTTCACTGAGGAATGAATTAAGATAAATTGTCTAAACTTCCTCACAAATGTTTTTCATTTTATTTATTTCTTTTTGCATTTGTTTTCGCTTTTCTCCAAATTGCATTGTTAAATTCCTTTGATCCATTCTTTGTTCTCAGATAGTCTTGTTTAATTTCCTGAACATCCGAAGTCATTTATGGCCTCAAAATGGAAGTAATTAATCCAAGGAAAACTTCTAACCAAAAAGATGAATTTAAGTAGAAAAGCCTCTCTCTAGGCAAGTCACACTTTTTGGGATAAATAGATCTAAGCTCATAATGGGAATTTTGTAGCGGTGGCGTAGGTGGGAATTTCATTTCCTTCCTAACAAGTTACTTTTCCCATCAAGTCAAAATCACTTAAGTTGTGAATGGAATTTTAGAAGTGGTAGGCGGGCGGGAATTTGATGGGAATTTTTACTTGCTTGCAGGGTGAAAATTCCCATTATAAAAAAATCACTTAAAGCACCAAAGCAGAATGGGAATTTCTTGCCTAGAAGGCTAAATTTTCCCATCAAAAGTTTATTCACCCATACAAGTCACATTTTTGAGAAGAATGCTCTTTTCCATGCAAGTCACACTTTTTGGGAGGAAGGATTTAAGTTTCGCTAATGGGAATTTCGGCAATGGCAGAGCGGGAAATTTCTTACCCGCCTTGTAGGGTGAAATTCCCATTATGAAATTCAAATCACTTAAGTGAAGATGGGATTTTTGGAGAGCTGCATGTAGGGTGGAAATTCCCATCACTTGACTTCTTATTTTTAGTAACTTCCCTTTGCCAAAAGTGCGACCCACCTTGGCATTAAACATGTATTTAATGATATTTATTAATGGTTTTCTAGCCAATTTTAGTGCCATAAATGGAAGGAAAGTCAATGCAAAAGGATGAGCTAAAGAGAAGTCAAGGATGCATGCTAAAATTAAATAAAATAAATTCATAAAAAATAATCAAAGCATCGTAGACTTGGGCACCCAAATTGGATGAATAGACATGGCTTTTAATTAATTAAATAGTCATAAATGGGAAAGACAATTATTAAAAATAACATGTAGAGGTTATATAAGCATGGGACGCCATAAGGGAGAAATAGTTAATTATTTTTATGAAATTGCAGCAGCCTAGACAGGTTTTGGCGCCAAAATGAAGGAGGATTTTGCATTAAAGATTATTTTCCATTGTCGGGAAGCTTCCAGGTTTGGCACCTAGGGTTAGAAAAGCCTAATTTTGGTTTTTCTTTCTAGTATCTCGCATGTTGGTATATATGCCTAGGTGAATTAAATAATATTTTTAGTTTCTTTGTATGCAAGCAAAGCCTCAAATTTTAGGGCAACAAACTTTATATGCAGATTTTGGTGATAAAAATCAAGTATTCATGCCCTGGAGTCCATCTTTGTCTGAATTAATTACAGGCATTCATTACATGTGCACATATAAGTAAAAGGGAGTTCAAATCAATGTCAAATAGATTGAATATATCTTCTGAATATGAAGAAATTGCCGGATATACAAAAATTGATCCAATTATAAGGGATTCCAACAGAATTAAAAGAAAAAGAGCTCAAACAAAGATTGTTCTAGCCATGATGAAGTGATGAAAGAGAAGGATCAACAGAATCATGCATAGCTTCTAGATTTGCTGATATCAATGACACAAACATAGGCCCTGAACCCATCTCGATTTAATTGATAGATCCAGAGCTCGGAAGGACATCTCTCATGCGGGCAATTAAAAGTAGCGGAATTATTCAAGCTTCAACATTTCCAATCACAACTCAGTTGCTTGAATTTGTTATGGAGTGTGCAAGGTCATATCATCCTCTTTCCAGAACAATTCGAGATGCTGCGGAAAGACAATAATCAGGTTGGATGCACAATTTATTAATTATTGTTTGAAGATTCCGACACGACCAATGGTGATTACAATTAACATGTTGGATGCTGACAATAGATGGGAGAAGCACAAAGCAGATTACGTGGGCATAATGAATAACAGATATATGAAGAAGCCCAAATCTCCATCAAAGTTCCCGAGGACTCTTCCACGATCCAATTTGGTGCAGGAAGTTGATGATATTACTAAATTTCTTTGCAGGTTAAATGGAGAAGCCAATACTCATAACTTCCACTCATGGATGTATGCTTTTGTGAGAACCATTGAGATCAATAGAGATGATTCATAATCAATTAGGCATATCATCAATGACAACATCAACGAGCAGCTACGAAGTGTGCGGTAGACGAATAAATTCAAAATGACTTCATACCTGGTATATGTAGTAGCCTCGTAGGGTATATTTTCCAAGTTGGATAGACGAGGCATATTGTCGAAAGATCCTATTTTTGAGTGCTTCCCACAATTGACAGTTCCTGAATGCCACAAATATTACAAGGTGGTCAACGATGGGTTCTTCTACGATTCATCTCTAAATTAAATATTGATTTAAAGACACAACAAGGTGAGAAAAGAAGCTGGGAAGTTATATCCCAACATGGTTGTATTTTCATCCAGTTTGCAACTTCACGTATCTTAGGTAACCGGATTTTCGGAGAAACAGTTAAGTTACCGAGGTATCCAAAAAAAATGGGTCATCATGGAGTTGTGCAGAAACTTGTGGAGATGCATGACTTACAATCAAAGCAGCACAAGTCTACATGTTTCTTTCACTCACAAAGTGGGTTATTACAGTTGTCAGAGCATCCACAAAGCTAGAGGAATCGAAGCCGAAATGTTTTGTAAATATGAGCATGAGTTCTTCCCAACATGACTGAAATTTGATTTGTATGGGGTAGCAAAGAAGAAAATATCCCATGAATATTCACATGTACCTTCATTGGAAGACTTTTGGATGAAGTGCGAAAAGCGAGTATGAAGTCGGAAAGAAAGTTTTCAGAGGTTATCGGTGTAACAAGTGTTTGATTATGGTTTAGCACGGATAATTACAGATCTCATGGATGATGGGCATGTGATACTTGACACATACCATTAGATGGGAGGGATAGAGATGCTCTTCAAGAAAGCATATGTCGTGCTGCATTGTCGAATGAGGAAAGGTCTTTTATGGTTCTGTTAACACCTCAAACTGTTGTTAAACAAAGGGGTATTTCTGGATGAAGCTTTGATGAATCAAATCATAGGAAAATTTATCACTAGAGACTCCAACAAAAAAGCATGACAAAGGTGAAAGTAGCAGGAGGTCGAGAAACTTAAAGTACACAAGAAGTCTTAGTACTGAGAAGGCCAATTCTACAGCTACTATCACGCTAGTACCACTTTTAAATGAAGCTTCTCCAAAATACAACTCATAGCACTTCAACAACCCCCGAACCCCGGAAGATATTTTTTCCCTCTCATTGAATCCAGCATCATTTGTATTTTCTCCTCATCCACTTAGATCTTCACCTCTCCCTGCAAAAAAGTTGAAAGCACATATGATAGAGTTTGAAAAAGCATTGTCTTTGGACAATTCAGAGGGTGGCAGCCACAACACTGTGGAAAATTCAGATGCAGCAGAGTTTGAGCATGAGATGGTGGTACATTCAGTGACTTCTCATTCCCCGAGAAGAAAATTTTCATCGTGGTTGGATTTGCAGACAATCCCAGAAGCCAGAGAGGAGATCAACCTGGAAGAACACGACTTGCAGCTTGCTCATGAGTTTGGGTAAAAAAGATAGAAGACCTAAAGTTGCCAAAATAACTTCTAGGTTGATTATTGAAGAATTAGGGTAGAATTTTGTTGAGTTATCAGTTCCAGTAGAGGGAAAGCAGAAGGGAGAGCTCACGATAATAGATATATCAGTGACCAAAGTGCCAATAGGTCAAACTACCACAGAAGGATTAAAGCAAGATACACAGACACTAATGAACACTTTATTCCTCAAGCTTGACAAAGAGAAGGCAGAGAAAGCCAAACTTCAAAAGTAGGGTTTCATTTGTGAGATCATTGCTAAGGTTGCTAAACCTTCCTCTCATCAAATTTTAGCACATGAGCAAGTGCGTAATCATTTCTATTGAGGAGGTGGAAGATGCAGGTAACCAAGTTAAGGCTATTGACGAATGGAAGATTCAAATAATTCACCAAGCTTCAATACAACTCAGGGAGGTAGCCAGCTCATCTGGAAGTTATGAAAGATGCATTATCTCACTTGAAGCAACTAATGACAAGCATAGTGGATGAGAATAGAGTGGCTGAAAATAACATTTGGAATTTTGGTTAAATAAATAAGTCATTGTTGAAGGATGTTTTTATTGCAGAAAAACTTGTGCGTGATGGATTGGTTGAAAGAGGTAAGTAGCTTAAATTTGTAGTTTCTTTCTGCTTGGAGATCTTCAAAATTATGCTGAAAAGAATGCGGTTACTCGAGGATATGATATTTTAATTGCCAAGAAACATAATTGCTTTCACCGAGGAAGAAGTGGTTGGGAATGTTTCTTCATACATAAGAACCATTCCAACAAGGTGCCTATTCTTCTTTGAAGGGTTGCTTTTAATGATTCAGAAGAGGATTAATGAAGTTTTTAAGACTTTCACATTGAATTCTTTCAACAAGTTGATAATGATTCAATCGGATATTAAAATTTTGGGCCTAGTTTGAAGGAGGTGGAAGCAAACATTGACATTTTGTCAGAGGGATTGTTGCAATTCAGGACCGAGAAAGAGGCTCATTGTTAAAACAAATGGGAAATTGCTGAATTATATGTTCGAAAAGTATATTCAGTATCGAAAAAAAATAAAGTGTAGGTATTATAGCTAGAAAATCTTCTTTCTTCTCTTATTTCTTATGTTCTGGATGAAATTGTAAAATTAAATTTATTGGTTTAAAAGCCATTACTTTAAGTTATTTGAAAAGGTTCTTTAAGATAAGTGGCGATGTGCACAAATTTGGCTTAGTCTCCGATGTGTGTCACTTAGAGAAGAATTCTAGGAGAAAGATTGCCGAGATGTTCCCTTTACTACTTCTTCATGTTCTAATTCAGTTGTAGTTTCCATTTGTAATTTCCCCTCTACACACTATAAGTAGAGGAAGAACCTATGGGTTAAAGGATCGAATTTGTAATCAACAATCTTGTGTTCCAGACTTTGAGTGAAAAACCCTTGATAGATTTCTAAAATTGAGGAATAGAGAGAGGAGGCGATTTCCGGAGAACTTTGTGTCAACAATGTATTTGTTTCTTATTTCTTTTTAGATCTTTGCATAAACTTTGTGTTATCTTAGATCTGGATCTGAAACTTTCCTTTGCTTTAAATTCTACATTTCAAGATCTATTTGTTTCGTCTATGTGCATGTGACCAACTCTGTCAACTATTGGTTAGGTTGCACATCTCCTTTCCTTTTTCTCATATTTAATTATTTCCCTTTCATGCACATATTGCTTACAATTGCTTACTTGCTGCAAAAATTACCTAGTTATGGTGCATGAGCTACGCAGTTAAAGTAAAACCAACAAATAGATATTAGAAATATAATTGAAAAAATCTTACATGAGAGCCTCACCGGTAAATGAGGGAGATTTATCTCATTACTGCTTAGGTTTTCAGCTGTGCATACAATCAAGCCAACAAATTTTGGTGACTCTACTGGGGAACAACAATATTTTGCATATAAGAGCTTATCTTGTAGTTCCCACTAACTCTCAACTTGATGAATGCCCATTCACTTGATATTTCAAGGCACAAGGAAGGACTGATAATTTTTATAGATTGCAAGAGCAATTCAATTTCAATCATCCTCCTCAAGTTAGAATCCAAAGATCTAGTTTTTCACCAAGAAGAAGAGTGAAAAATCATCTAGATCTGGATCATCTTCAACATAATCGACATTTGAATTATCTATCAAGTCTACTCTTAGATAAGACGTGCTCCATTCATCATGTAGAATCAAAATCATAATTATAGCAAGTAGCCACTTGCTCCTATAGTACCTATCCCATGGGGAGTAATTTTTAGACCACTAAACCTAACTCCACCTATGCATGAATTGCCTAAAGGGTCAAGAAAGAATTTCCCAAAATTCTTTGGAGATGGCAAGCAAAATCTAGATGATCACTTGGCAGCATTCTTCATATCTTGTGGAGTGCTTACAGTGGAGCATGAGATGTCTCGGTCAGACTTTTCATTGAGACTCTACATGACTTGGCCGGTGAATGGTTCTATCGATTAGCTCCTAGGACTATAATTAACTGGGCATCCATGTGAGAACAATTTCTAAAAAGATTCAAACACAAAAAAATGCCTATACACTGATCACCCAATGACATAGTTGAAGAAGGAACCAAATGAGAACATGAGGGACTTTATTGCTAGGTTCCAAAGGATTTTATATAAAATCCCACTTCTATTGCGCTTAGTGACGAAAATCAAAAGACATTTTTTATAAATGCTTTGTTACCTGAAGTTGGATATCAGCTGCGGAGGGAAAGACCTATGAATCTTTTGGAGGCACAAAATGCTGTAGTTGAAGTTGAAGATGACTTGATTATGGCTAGAAAGATCAAGCAATCAACCCATAAAGCTGATGGAACTTCTTCAACAAATACTTCTGATCCTCTACTACAAAAGTTAGCTAATGATATGCTACAAATCAAGAAGTAAATAGCTCAAGGAGGAAATGCAACTCCTTCAAGAACAATTCCTGCTCGGACTTTTAATGGTCAAAATCAAAATCAAAAAACTTACTGCTGCACCACAGAGGTTGGAAATTGAAGCTACTCCAAGGAACAACTTGGAAACAAATGAAGAAGATCATGTTGTTGATGAATCACTTGATGAAGAAGACTTTGTTGATCCCATTGGCGACTCCAACATTGGCTACCTAGACTATGAATCTGATGAAGGCTATTACGAATCTTTTGAAGATAGTGATGGTCATACATTTGCGGTGTTCACAAGGTCTCAAACATGTAAATGCAAAATCTTCCTCAAGTGGCCAAAGGAGAGAAAGAAGATCCTAGACCAGATGTTACCATTCTAAAAAGGCAGCCCACTTCCTTCTTCATTAGCTCCAAGAGACAAATAGGTAAGTTCTCTAATCAACAACAAAGGACAACTGGACAAACAACTGAAGTAAGTCAACCTTTTGATATTATTGATCATATAAAGAAGACCAAGATTCAGATGTCAGAAGTTGAGTATTTGAGGGCTTTTCCCGATCAATTGAGCAGATTGGTGAAATATGTATAGAGTAATGGTCCTAATAATTCACCAAACAATGCTTCATGGGGCATTCTATCTAACCCCAAAAATACTCCTCCTTTGAATAATGTTGCAACTTCTTCTCCTTCCACTTCTGAAAGGATTGAACCATTCTATGTTTCATTACTTATCAATGGTTACAAATTGAGCAATTGCATTCTAGATTTTGGAGCTTCCGACAATGTGATGCCAGCCAAAGTTGTTGATGCTCTGGGTCTCACATTGACAAAGACCATTGGAAGGTGCTACTCAATGGAAAGACAAGTACCTCTTGTTGGAAAAATTAAAGATGCACAAGTAGTACTTGCTTCCTTTCCAGATAAAATATTGAAGATGAAAATCCTTGTAGTAGACATTTCAGTATCTTATGGCATGTTATTAAGCGGAACTTCTATAAATAATTGGGAAGAGAGAGGTCAAGATGGATTGGTCTTGTGCACACATCCCAATAAAGGGAGTTAATCAAAAGTTGGAACCTGAGAAGAAATCCAAGTATACGGTCTCAAAATATGAAGATCCCAGATCGCAGATCTTGTTCCAGGAATCAGATCATGGATTCTACTACCTAGAGTTGGATAAAGAAGAAGCCCAACCCATAACTCAAAAGCCACGTCAGTTGGACAACAATAAAGTTTGGACTCTAGAGTTTGATGGTAGCTATTGTTCGCTTGGATCTGGTGCAGGTGTTGTGCTTATTTCTCCTAAAGGAAAGGTACATGCACATTCCTTTAAATTAATGTTTGAAAATACTAACAACACAACAAAATATGAAGCACTTGTTAGGAATGGAGCAAGCCAGAATAATGGGAATTAAATTGCTACATGCAAGAGGAGATGTTGAGTTAATTGTCAAGTAGATACATGGTCTCTATCAAGTTAAAAAAGATAAACTACGACATTATAGAGATCAGGTCTATTCAACTACTTTGGATTTTGTAGCTTTCTTAGTTTCTTATATCCCTAGAGATCAAAACTCTAGAGCTGATTCACTGGCAGTTACTGCAGCCCTATTGAATCCAGATCAACCACCTGCACTCTTCAAATAGGTGATTATAAAGTGGAAATGGTCTTTCATCTGAAGGTTCTTGATAATGCACAACAATGGCAAGTTTTTAATGATGATAAGAAGATTGATGCCTTCCTCCAGCAATAAGACAACTTCGAAGAGATATACTATGAAGGAATCACTTCACCTCCGAGACAAACCATCATGGGTGAAGTGGATTCAAAGATTGCAGGTAGTTAAGAGATCATTCAGCTTAAAGGAAATAAATTCCTAAAGGTTTAGTGTCTCTTGAGGAAATGTTTGATAAGCATGATCAAGTGCTTAAAAAGGATAAAGAATGTGAAGAAAGTTCTTCTTCCGATACACAATCATTGAATTTGGGAGTTGATAATGATCCCAAGTTAGTAAATCTAGGTAAGTGTTGTTCAGAGGTAGAAAATAAGCTTTTTCAAAGCTTCTTAAGAAATATATAGATGTCTTTTGCTTGGTCTTACCAAGATCGAAGACCTATCAACCTGTTAGAAGTATAACACTATATCCCATTGAAGCAAGAACAAAAACCCTTCAAATAGAAATTGTGGCGGCACAACCCAACTATTTAAGGTACTATCTTTGTAGAGATTCTAGAAACTATTGATGCAAAGATAATTTATCCTATACATCATTCTGAGTGGTTGGCCAATATAGTTCTTGTAAGAAAGAAAAGCGGTGAGATTAGATTATGCGTTGATTTTCACAATCTCAATCAAGCCTCATTAAGGATAAACTATCCCATTCCCATCATGGATCACACTTTGCAGGTTGTCACTAGATCTAAATGTTGTCCATGTTTGATGGTTTCTCAAGATATAATCAAGTCAAGGTGGCTGAAGAAGATCAATACAAGACGACATTCATTACACCTTGGGGAACTTTTGCTTATCAGAAAATTCCTTTCGGTTTAATCAATGTTAGAGCCACATTTCAAAGAGCTATGGATTTGGCATTTTCTCATCTCAAAGATAAAAGCATAGTGGTTTACCTTGATGATATGATGGTCTTTTCTAAAGAAAGGGGTAATCACATCTCAGATCTTGAAGAAGTCTTCATCCAATGTCACAAACATGGGATTTCTTTGAATCCCAAGAAATCTATCTTTGTTGTAACAAAGGAAAAATACTAGGGCATATCATTTCAAAAGAAGGAACCAAGATAGATCCTGAGCGAGTAAAATATATTCAGACTTTGACCATTGCCAACATCCAAAAAGGGGGTTCACTCCTTCTTTGGTAAAGTTAATTTTCTCAGAAGATTCATCCTTGAATTTTCTGAATTAACCCGTCATATTTCAAATATGATGAAGAAAACACATGATTTCAAATGGAGCAGCAAAAGGAAAGGAAGCATTTGAGAAAATTAAAAAGCCTTTTCAAAAGCACCAGTCTTGGTTTCACCTGACTTTAGTAAAGAATTTATTCTTTACTGTTATTCCTCCGAACACACAATGTCAACAATCTTGATGCAAAAAAATCAAGAGGATGTAGAAGCTCCGATTGCTTTCATGAGCATGCCTTTAAAATCTTATGAGTTGAAATATACTCTATGGAAAAACATGCATATTCAATCGTTAAAGCATGTAAGGCATTCAGGTATTATATCCTTGCCTCACATATTGTGGTCCTGGTTCCAGATACTGCAATAAAGTCTATCCTCACCCAACAAGAGCTAGGGCTATTAAGAGGCACATGGGTGATGAAGGTGCAGGAATATGACTTGGATATAAAACCTACAAAGTTGGTTCGAGGAAGAGGTTTATGTGAATTAATGACTGAGATGAGGACAATCGAATCAAAAGAAGGTGAAAGTTTTCCTATGGTTCTTTTTATAGATCTAGTGGATGAATGGTACAATAACATTGCCTATTTCATAACTTATGGAGAATGCCCAGATCATCTTTCTCGTAAGGAAAAGCATACCATTAAACTAAAGTCCAGACTTTGTTCTTTGGGATAATGGGCTATATAAGAGAGGAATTGATGGTGTGTTCTCGATGTGTGGATAAAGCTCAACAGATCAACTTTTAAAACAATTTCATAATATGGCTTGTGGTGGTCATTTCTTAGCCCGAGTCACTGCTCACAAGATCCTCCGAGCAAGGTATTACTAGCCCACACTTTTTCAAGATATTGTAGAGTGGGTATCTAAATGCCAAGCATGTCAACACTTTGTTGGACATGTAAAATTGCCCGCATTACCTTTAAAACCAGTTGTAATTGAAGAGCCTTTCCAACAATGGGGCATGGATTTTATTGGTATGCTCAATCCGCTTCCATTGCAACCATCATTACATCTTGACCGCTACTGATTATTTCAATAAGTGGGTAGAAGCCATTCCTTTTAAAAATGCCACTTCGTGGAAGTGTGTAATTTTATAAAGGAAAATATTGTCATAAGGTTTGGTGCCTAGTAAAATAGTAGCAGATAACACTCCTAATTTGTCTTCTGAGGAGCTGGTTGAATTTTTCTACATGCATGGAATCT
Organism: Taxus wallichiana var. yunnanensis; assembly: GCA_018340775.1. NCBI lineage: Eukaryota > Viridiplantae > Streptophyta > Pinopsida > Cupressales > Taxaceae > Taxus > Taxus wallichiana. The sequence continues at coordinate 106,842,267 of CM031238.1, forward strand.
AGCTAGTACATTCCTCAAATTACTATCCACAAGGGAATGGCCAAGCTGAATCAAGCAATAAAAATCTGGTGACTATCATGCGGAAATTAGTGACTGAAAATCAAAGAACTTGGCACAAAAAATTTGTTTGATGCACTATGGGCAGATAGGATCACACCAAAGAAATCTATAGGCATGTCCCCTTTTCAGTTGTTATATGGGAGAGACGCAGAGTTGCCTCTTACATTGGAATTTCCTACTTTACAACTTTCTAAAGCTCTGGAGGATGCCACATTCACCTATGTTGTTGATAAAAGAATAATGTATCTAATGGAATTACGAGAAGTGCAAGTCCAAGTGGACGACAGATTGTTAGAACACCAGAGGAAGGTGAAGGTGATCTTTGATAAAAGGGCCAAGGAAAGAAAGTTTGAGATTGGTGATTGGGTCCTTTTATGGGATAAAAGACGAGAAACAAAAGGCATGCATGACAAATTTGATTCACTATGGAAAGGGCCTTTTGTGATCAAAAGGATTTTGGAATGGATAGCTTCATTCTTGCTCATCAAGATGGAGTTGAATCATTTTTGCCCTTTGACAGGGCAAACACTTGAAGCTTTTCTGGACTTAAAAAAGCAAGGTAAAACTTGTATGTATATAAATAAAACTATTTGTTTTTATTTGTTTTTCAATGTTGTGTTGTTTTTGTTTGCTTGACCCGAGCCCAATGGACAAGATACAAAATTAGAGAAGTTGGATCTCATCTTTACTCCTGTCATTTTGATAGAGGCAAAGATGTCCATAGACGGAGCCGAATGGTGTCCCCATATTTCACCCTGAAATATGGGACTACCCCTTTAAAAATTTTTAGTTCTTTTAAAATAATGGGTCTTTTTGTGTTTTATTGCTAGAAGTTGTTTCTATTACGTTAAGATATTCCAAATGAATCATATGAGCCAATTTTGACAAATACCCAGATGCTTAAAACTCATTTTATCCCTCTGTCAGTTTTGTCTGTGGGAATTTTATTTAATTATTTATTAAATAAATAAAGTTTCGTTTAATGTGAATTGTGTTGCAGTTGAACCTGTTGAAGTTTTTCATGCTAGTATTCTCACATCTCAATAGGGTTTTCACCAGGAATGAATTCAGAGCAATTGTCTGCAACTTTTGGCAACGTTTTTTCATTTTTATTTATTTCTTTTGCATTTGTTTTCGGTTTTCTTCATTGTCTATCTTTAAATTCCCTTGATCCGTTCTTTGTTCCGTATAGTCCTTTTAATTTATTGGAACATCTGGAGTCATTTATGGCCTCAAAAATGGAAGGAATTAATCTCGAAAAGGAAAACTTCTAACCAAAAGATGAATTTAAGTAGAAAAAACCTCTCCTAGGCAAGTCACACTTTTTGGGATAATAGATCTAAGTTGCTAATGGGAATTTTGGTAGTGGTAGGCAGGTGGGAATTTCTTTCCTCCTAACCAAGGTAATTTTTCCCATCAAGTCAAAATCACTTAAGTTGCCCAACAAGAATTTTAGAGGTGGGAATATTTCCTACCTGAGGTGAAAATTCCCATTATGAAAGAAAAATCACTTAAAGCAGAGTTTCTTACCTACCTACCAGGTGAATTTTCCCATCAAATTTTATTCACCCATTATACAAAGAAAAGGCTATTTTCCATAAAAGTCACACTTTTTGGAAGGAAAATTTAAGGTGCTTAATGGAATTTTGGCGTGGCGGCAGTGGCAATTTCTTACCTTGAAAATTCTCATTATGAAAGTCAAATCACTTAAGTGGAAGATGGGATTTTTGGAGCTGCATTGCAGGGTGGAAATTCCCATTACTTTGACTTCCTATTTTTAGCAACTTCCCTTGCCAAAAAGTGTGACCCACCTTGGCATTAATACATGTATTTAATGATATTTATTAATGGTATTTCTAGCCAAGTTTGGCGCCATAAATAGAAGGAAAGTCAATGCAAGTGGATGAGCTAAAGAGAAGTCAAGGATGCATGCTAAAAATAAATAAAATAAATTCATAAAAAAACAATCAGAAGCATGCAGACTTGGGTGCCCAAATTGGATGAAGAGAGCATGGCTTTTAATTAATTAAATTGCCAAAAATAGGGAAAGACAATTATTAAAAATAGCATGCAGATGGCTATATAAGCATGGGACACCATAAGGAGAAAAATTAATTATTTTTGATGAAGTTTGCAGCCTGGACAGGTTTTGGCGCCAAAGGAAGGAGGATTTTGCATTAAAGATTATTTTCCATTGTTGAGAAGCTTCTAGTTTTGGCGCCTAGGGTTGGAATAGCCTAATTTTTGTCATTCTAAGTGTATTTACATGTTGGTATATGTGCCTAGGTGAATTAAATAATATTTTTCTTGCTTTGCATGTAAGAAAAATCCTCAAATTTTAGGGCAGCGAGACTTTATATGCAGATTTTGGTGATAAAAATCAAGTATTCATGCCATGGACTCCATCTTTGTCTGAATTAATTGCAGTATTCATCACAGGTGCTCATATTAGTGAAAGGAAGTTCAAATCAATGTCAGATACATTGAATATATCTTTTGAATCAAGAAATTTCTAGATCTGCACAAATTGATCCAATTATAAGGGATTTTGACAAAATTAAAAGAAAAAGAGCTCGAATAAAGATTGTTCTAGCCATGATGAAGCATGATGAAAGAGAAGGATCAATAGATCATGCATAGCTTCCAGATTTTCTGACATCAATGATACAAACATAGGCCCTGAACCCATCTCGATTTAATTGACAGATCCAGAGCTGGAAGGACATCTCTCATGCGGGAAATTAAAAGTAGCGGGATTATTCAAGCTTCAGCGTTCCAATCACAGCTCAATTGCCTAAATTTGTTATGGAGTGTGCAAGGTCATATCATCCTCTTTCCAGAACAATTTGGGATGCTACAGGAAAGACAATAATCAGGTTGGATGCACAATTTATTAATTATTTTCTAAATATTCTGACACGACCAATGGTGATTGCAATTAGCATGTTGGATGTTGAGGACAATATGGGAGAACATTAAAGAAGATTGCATGGGCATAATGAATAATAGAGATATATGATAATCAATTAGAAGATCACATATCTCCATCAAAGTTACCAAAATGACTCTTCCACGATCCAATTTAGTGGGGAAGTTGATGATATTACTAAAGGCAGTTCTAGTGAGTTGTGTAGGTAGCTCATGGAAATGAATGACTTATAATCAAAGTGGCACAAATCTACAAGGTTCTTTCCATTCACGTGGGTTATTACAATTAAGTTTCGAGCATCCATAAAGCAAGGGAATCAAACTAGAAATGTTTTACTGGATATGAGCATGAGTTCTTCCCAACACAAATGAACTTTGATCCATATGGGATAGCGAGGATAAAATATCCCGAGAATATTTGCTTTTACCTTCTTTGGAAGACTTTTGGATGAAGTGCAAAAGCGAGTATGAAGTCGGAAGAAAGATTTCAACAAGTTATCCGTAATGCAACACATGTTTGATTATGGTTTAGCACAGATACCTATAGATCTCATGGATGATGGGCATGTGGTACTTGACACATACCATCAAATTGGAGGAGATAGAACTACTCTTCGAGAAAGCATATATGATTGTTAGATGATTGAGGAAAGGTCTTCCATAGTTCTGGTTAACACCTCAAACTAGTTGTTAACAAAGGGGTATTACATGGATGAAGCTTTGATGAATCAAATCATATGTAAATTTATTACAAGAGACTCCAAAATAAGGAAACATGAAGGTGAAAATAATAGAATATAAAATAATCTTAAAGTATACAAGAAGTCTCGGTGTATTGGAGAAGGTCAAGTCTACAACTATTTTTCCATTACCACTTTCAAACAAAGCTTCTTCAACTTTAACTCATAGCACTTTAGTAGACCCCGAACCCAGACATATGTTTTTTTTCCTCCATTAAATCTAGCATCATTTTTATTTTCTCATCATCCACTCATATCTTCACCTCCCCCGTAGAGAATTTGAAAGCATAGATGGAGAAGTTTGAAAAAGCAATCTTTGGACAATTCGAGAAGGTGACAACCACAAAATTGGAAAATCCGGATGCAACAGAGTTTGAGCATGAGATAATGGTACACTCAAGAATTCTCATTCCCAAGAAGCAATTTTTCATCATGGTTTGATTTGTTTAGATAGTCCCGAAGACAACGAGGAGAGATCAACTTAGAAGAGGAAGTATTGCAGTTGCTTTTGAGCTTGGAGGGTAAAACTAAAAGGGATAAAGTTGCCAAAAGTGACTTCAAGGTTGATTATTAACAAATTGTATATGACTATTGGCCATGGAAGAGCGAATCATTCACCGGCTGTAAATTGCAAGTTTTTCCTGGAAGTTTCCATTTCTTACCGAAGTTATAAAGGACGATGCATTTCTTCAAGTTGAATCAACTAATGGTGCCATAGTGGATGAGGAATACGAGTGGCTTAAAATAACTTAGGAATTTGGCGAAATAAATAATTCTTAACTTAAGGATGTTCTCTCTTTGGCGGAAGTATCAACTTGTGCCCCTCGATGGATTGGTTGGAAGATTGGGAAGAAGATTGAATTTGTAGTTTCTTAACACTTGGATATCTTTTGGAAAATTATCAAGTTATCCTGAAAACCCAATGCGACCTCGATTGGTATATGATATTATCATTGCAGAAGCGAAGACTAATTTGCTTTCAACGAGTTTGGAAATGAAAAATAGAGTTAAGTATAAGAATGTTTCTTCCTACGTAGGGACACGTGGCCATTTTGATTCCAAAGCAAAGGTGATGATTCGGGGACAACTTATAGAATTTATACGATGATTCAAAAATGAAGTTAAAGTTTTAAAATTGAAGTGCTTCACCGTAACCACTCGGAGTAAATCCATGCTCAATGGTCGTGTTGAAAATTCAAGGCGATGTGTCGGAGAGGAAATTTAAGTCCTTAAGTGTTTTTGGTCGATTGAAGTTAGAGTTTCAAAGTGCACCTAAACTCCCCACCGGTTAGGACGCAGAGGCCATGTGTCGAGTCATGTAATTGAAAATGTCAACAAAGCAAGTGGTTCATCGAAAGCATTTTGGAAGTTTTGTGCTATTTTTGCAAAGAGGGATTAAAGTTTCAGAAGTGAATCTCAACGCCTACTGACCACTTGTGATGATGTGCGCATGTCCATTCAAGCGTTGAAAATTCAAAGTGAGACGGTAGAAGGAATTTGAGCTTTAGCCTTTTGGTTTCCAGGATTGGGTTAAGACAAGTAAGTTGCAGAATCTCAGCCACTCAAATTTGGCCACGTGTCAAGCCATTCATTTGAAAAGTTAATAGCCAGAGAAGCGGGCCGACGGAGAACTTTATGTTTTTTAGCCTTTTTGTTGAAAAGGTTAAAGATTGTAAAATTGAGCTACTGACTCCTCACCGCCACTCACATGATGCCATGTGTCCAGTACCCTGGGTGGCGCGAGAAAAATACCAAAAAATTCCAAATCTCTAAAATTTTCCCAAAGGTGAATGTCTTCTCGTGCCCATTTTATTTCAATCTTCCATATGGATGGGTCACATTTGAAGAGTCGTGAAAAGATCGACGACTCACATGTCAAATGGATTTAAATGGTCGCTTCATGAGATTCTTCCTCTTCCAAAGCATTTTGGCATTTCTTCGTGGATCAAGAATATGAAAGGTTTCCGATGATTGAATGAATTTTTATCTATTGTAACCGCTTTGATGTTTATTTAGCAATACAACTGGAACGAAGTACACTTG